>JAZKJV010001145.1:600000-900869 GCA_037367405.1 Ottelia alismoides
TGATACCTATCCCCACAATCGCCACCGTAGACCACGACCTTGCTCCCCACCGCCACCGCCACGTGGCTGTCCCTCGCTGCGGGGGCCTCCCCGCTCGTCTCCGCCTTCCTCCACTCCATGCTCCCGAGCTCAAGCACGTGCACGTCGTTGAGATACCTTGCTCCGCCTCCTCCGACGCCGCTCCCGCCGAACACCACCATCCTCTCTCCACCGATGACGGTCGCCGTGTGACTCTCCCGTGCGCACGGAGATTCGCCGGTGCATTGCTGCCGCCGCCACTCTCTCGTCCTCACGTCCAGCACGTGTACGTCACTCACCTTCCTTGACCCGTTCGTGCCGCCAAACACCACCATCCGCTGCCCCACCGCCACCGCCGTGTGGCTGTCGCGTGTTCCCGGTGCCTCGCCTGTGGTCGCGAGCTGCGCCCACGTGGTTGTCTCGAGGTCTAATGCGAGGACTTCGCCGAAGTGCGAGCCCCCGCAGCAGCCCTGTTATGGCAAAGGAAACGTAGCGATTAACATGCAGGTGCTGCTGCGAAGCGCGAAGACGTAGAAAAAATGTGGGTGAATAGATTTTTGTGTTCGATTTTTCCATCACAAGCACTCCGACGACATAGAGAAATACAAATATCTACATGCGGTTCTTCGCTCAAACCTGGCAAAAAAACACATCCTCGATCTGTAGTAAAATGTGCTAAAAGGATATGGGTATTACGCCCGAAAGCAATAAAGTTGGGGATTGGTGGTTTGCATTAGAGGAGTACATACCCCGAAGACATACATAATACCACCTATGCAGCAAGCAGAGTGGCCCCATCTCTCGGTTGGGTTGAAGCCTACTACCTTTGGGTACAACCACATTGCCTTCTTCTTCCTCCCAGTCGACTCCGACCCCAAAGACCCCATCTTTAATCGCTTGCAGCAACGTACTCACCGCTTGAATTTGCCACCAACTCCGTATTTTAAAGGCAGAGAGAAGAAAGAGATAGATTTGGGTCAACAAGTTGTGGCAGAGCCTCAGATATGCGCATCAGTTATAATTAAGTCCCCGAAAGACAAGAAAAGATGGGTGCTTTCATATCGATAGCACTGTGGGGTAAACGAAGAACAAGTCCACTTTATTCAGGTGAAGAGAGAGAGAGAGAGAATAGAGATGGTGGAATTTGAAGATGGTGATGTAATCGTCTCTTTTGGATGGAGGTGAAGGCAGAGGAGGTAAAAGGGCGGGACTGGCGGGCGGTGGTGGTGGGACTGTGCTCTCTTCTCGATGCACATGGGTATGTGTGTGCATGGGAGAGTGCTATGTGGGTTTTCTGAAGCGTTGGGCATCTCATGGTCTGTCGAGGTTCTCTGATCTCGAAGTTTTTCTATTGATGCCCCAGACGGGCATGTGGTTGTACTTGGGAATTCCGGTGTTAATTAATGAGAGGATTAGTGCAGCCTTTGAATCATGGGAGGTTGATGAGGGGGAGGATATGAACATCTCGTATGTTTGACTGTCCAATTTTACCAAATAGTCTGCATCTATCTACAAAGTAGTAGCTCTGTCTTTCAGTAATATCTTGATCAATATTTGGATAGTTTAGATTTATTGTATTTATCCATATTATTTTCTATCATACTTGGAAAGATGCAAGTGGTGCAAGGAATCCTTGTGAGATTAGAAACCATTATTGAATGAGTGGAAAGGACTGTCAAGGAGAATAAAGTTGGAATCATTACTGGTACAGTGGCACTGAACCTGTCCCTTTGGAGATCACATGTACATGTGAAGTTTGGAAGAACCTTACAATTGATGGTTAACCTGCGAATAATATGCGAATTCATAACCAAAAGGTGTAGTGGGGAAATATCGGGGATGGAGCGAGAGGGAGAGGGTGAGGGAGAGGGAGAGGGAGGGTGGACGGAGATCCGTAGGCGAACTCGGCCAAGGAAAGTCCTTCAGCATGGATCTCGTCGTGAGGATCTACCCATCTCTGGGTTTAAGCAGCCTTTCGGTCGGGGATGCTTTCGGTGTGGCTCGCTTGGTCATTGGGCAAGGCAGTGCAGAGATGCTATTCGTTGTTTCAGATGTTTGGGCTTCGCGCATCGAAGCAAAAATTGCAAAGGAGGAGGTCGTCCAGAGCGGGAAGAAGGGGCTCGTGCTGAAGTGCTGCGACTCCTTGTGGGGGAAGGAGGAGGCAGAGGGGCCCTGTCCAAGGGGTCTTCAGATGTGGGCTTCGTTTCGAGAGGAGGCTTCAAAGGTGATGTGATGACATTGTCACCTTGGAGGGTCCTGGCAAGGGGACTGACAGAAGGTGAGGAAGAAGCTTTGTTGTCTTTATCGCAATCGAGGAGGTCGTTGCTCCAGTGGAGAAAGGTGCGGGCTAGCGATGGCAGCGTGACACATACGAATCTGGATCTGATAAGAGTTAAGGGGATCCCGCTCTTATGGCGGACTATACATCGGGTCCGGCAGGTGTTGAGAGGCATTGCTGATGTGAAAGGTTTGGATGCGACTGGGCTCTTGCCGGGGGAGTATGGGGACCTGTTGATCCGGGTGCATCCTCTACATCCTCGGATGCTCGGCTGGTGGACGAGGAGTGTGGAGGGTCGGCGTTTGCAGTTGGAAATTTCGTCGGCGGAGCCGAGGGTGGCAGGGGAGGTGCATCGGAAGCGGCTCGGCGGGGTACCTCCGAGACGGGCAAGCGCGACGGATGGTCTTCCGCCAATCACGGCGGCAGTTACTCCTGGCAACATAGCAGACGCACCAATTGGAATTTCAATTTCAAATTCGGGCGACGTGGCAAATTCCATGGAGGTTAATTTGGAATGTGGTGGTGGCCGTTTTCCCCCTGCGATGGTTTCTTTTGAGAAATGCCACGCTGGCATTTCGTTTGGAGCATTCAAACCTCGGCTAATTACCTCCGAGGTCCAAGCTGGAGATTCCCATGTTTACCAACGTAGCGTTAATTGTGGATGGTCAAAACAATTTCGTGGCGGCGGTTCGGGTGCGATTTCGGATCGGGTCCTTTCCGAAAATGTGTCGGGGCGGATTTGGGGCCAACCCAACCGCAAGGTGGCAACCCGGCAAGGGGATCCAGGTCCTCTTCCTGTGGACGTTTATGGCGGAAAGAGCACCCTCCAGGGTGGTCCGTGTACCAATCCTTCGAGCACAGGTGCAGCTGGCGAGAGGGGCCGAGAGCTAGGAGGAGATGAGGCAGAAGTTGTGCACTCTAAGTTGGTGGTGGACCTCCAGCTGGATGCTGAAATGGAGGATGTCCCGGTTCCATCTCCTGAGCCGGCATGTTTGTCGAGGAGGATCGAGGGCAGCAACGAGGGATCAGCGGGTTTGGCTGTAGTGTTGGCTGATGGTGTAGGGAAGGTTGAGAAGAAGGCCGCCGGACTAATGACCGTGGACCTGAAGCTTGGAAGGGGTGGTGACGTCTCTTGTGAGGGGGGTGGAAGTTGTAGCAAGGAGAGGGGGAGCGTGTATGCAAAGGGGGGAGAGGGGGCGTGTCGGCAGGAGCAGGTCGAGGAGGTTTCGGAAAGAATGAATAGCAGTTTGGAAGGGGAGGACAGGTGTGAGAAGGGGTCAGTGAAGTTGTTGCAGGGGGCTGGGGAGATGCTGCAGGGTGGTGCTGGGGAGCGGTCTGGGTGGTGCTTTGAGCGAAAGTCTCGTGGGTGGAGGAAGAGGGAGAAGAGGAGACTGCTGATGGGGTCAGAGTTGAGTTCAGGAGGTCCTGAAGGGGTATGCACTTCTGTTGGGAGCGAAGGACCGTCATCGCCGGTTGGAAGACCAAGTTTCTTCAGCTTGCTTGACAGACGCTTTGCTGAAAGCTTGGGAGTGGTCCCGCCACGAGGGAAGGCCAAAGTAGTTCCTAAATGAAGGTGATCTCGTGGAACGTGAGGGGGTTGGGTCGCCCCGAGAAACGACTTGGTGTCCGGAAGTTAATAGGCGAAGCCCATGCGGATATTGTGCTTTTACAAGAGACGAAGGTCTCCCGACCAGGGGAAGAGGTGTGGAGGGATCTGGGTGGTGGCTCTTCTTTTGATTTTGCTGAGGTTGAGGCTCAGGGAGCGGCGGGAGGGCTCCTGACCGGTTGGAGGAGGTTTGACTTTGAGAAGTTGGCAGAGACAAGATCCTCGTTCTCGTTATCTGTGTGTCTTAGAAGAAAGGAGGATAATGTCATTTTTACCGTGACCAATGTGTATGGACCTACTTGTCCGACGGCAGGTTCCTTGGCGGCAGATATCTCGGAGGTGGGAGTGCACAGGGAGGGGGGCATTTGGCTCATTGGAGGTGATCTAAATGTGACCCTGATGGCCGATGATAGACCTTTGAGGGGTGGCGGTCGCGGCGCTGGCTCGGAGGATTTTAGGAATCAGGTTCTTGACTTGGGACTCACAATTATTGATGCAGCGGGATGCGCTTACACATGGCGGAATGCAAGATCGAGATCGAGGCTGGATAGATTTCTTCTCTCGTCCGAGGGAGTGGAATTTTTCCCACTCTCTAGGGCGTGGTCGCTACCCAGGGCACACTCCGACCACACGCCTATTTTGTGGTCTTCAGAGGAACAGATGCGACCCAGGTCCTTCTTCAGATTTGAGAGAGCTTGGTTGATGGAGGAGGGGTTCAGGGAGGAGGTAGTTACGAAGTGGAGGGGTTGGCAGGTGGAGGGGTCGGCTGTCAGGCGGCTAGCAGCCAAATTGGTGCTGTTAAGGAGCTTTCTAATTGATTTCAGCTGTAGCTTGAGGGCACGAAGGAGGGAGCGGAGGCGGGAGGCTCAGGATGGAGTCGTCCGTCTGGATGGGTTAGATGATCAGAGGGGACTGGACCAGGACGAGGTACTTGAGCGGGCAAGGCTGCTAGATGAACTATTGTTGGAGGACAGGAAGGAAGAAGTGGCGTGGAGGCAGAGATCCAGACAGAAGTGGTTGCACGAGGGTGACGCGAACACCAGATTTTTCCATTCGATGGCCTCCGGAAGAAGAAGGAGGAATTATGTTCATAGTTTGGAGGTGGGTGGGGAAAGAGTGGTGGGTGATGTTTTATTGGGACGGGTACTCAGGGATCATTTCGAGGAGAGATCTAGGAGGAAGAAGCGTGATGGATGGGGGTGGCGTGGTGCAGGTGTTGAGTCGCTATCAGAAGAGAAGGCAGCTAGTCTAGAGGTGCCTTTCACGGAGGAGGAGATCAAAACAGCGGTGTGGGGTTTGAATGCAGATGGGGCCCCTGGTCCTGACGGCTTTCCGGTCTTCTTCTACAAAGAATTTTGGGACATGCTGAGAGAAGACGTTATGGCAGTGCTTGATGAATTCAGAGATGGTAACAGAGGTTTCGAGAAGATTAACCGGGCGATGCTTTTCCTTCTTCCCAAAAAGGACAACCCGATGCGGGTGGAGGACTATAGGCCGATTGCATTGTCTAACACAATTTACTTGATTATCGCTAAGGTGTTGGCAAACAGACTCAGGGAGGTGCTGGATGATGTAATCCTGCAGAATCAGACTGCTTTTATCCCTGGCAGGCAGATGGCGGACGGAATGGTTATGGCATCCGAGATTTGTCTCCAGTGGCGCAGGGAAAATGTAAAGGGTTTGCTCTGGAAGATAGACTTTGAAAAGGCTTATGATTGCGTGGACTGGAACTTTTTATGGGACTCGCTTCGACGGCGCGGCTTCAACGATCTTTGGGTATCTTGGATGAAGAGGTGTGTCACTACTTCTTCCTATTCGATTTTGGTGAATGGTAGACCGGAAGGTGGTTTTTTCCATCCTCAAAGGGGTGTAAGGCAGGGTTGCCCGTTAGCACCGATGCTTTTCGTCCTGGTGGCGGATGCCTTGGCAGTGATGTTCAGGAGAGCAGTCGATGATGGGTGGTGTGAGGGCTTTCGTATGGGGTCCATCTCTGTTCCTCTTCTACAATACGCAGATGACACGGTGATCTTTCTGGGTGGTACAGAGGAAATGCACAAAAGGACAAAACAATTGGTAGAAATATTTAGCAGCATCTCGGGTCTCATGATCAATAGAGAGAAGTCAGTGGTGATTCAGTTTGGGCTGGACGAGGAGGAGAGTAGATCAAGGGCTATGCTTTTGGGTTGTCGTCTTGGTCAGCTGCCCATTCCCTATCTGGGGTTGCCTTTAGTGGCGGGCAAGCTGAGGAAAGCAGAGTGGGACATGGTCCTCAGGCGTTTTGAGGAGAGACTGGCAGGGTGGAAGGCAGTCACTCTTTCTAAAGGAGGGAAGCTGATTCTCTTGAAGCATGTGTTGTCAGCAATACCTATTTTCTTTTTTTCAACCCGGCTAATTCCATCGGGTGTAAGGAAGAAGATAGAGGTAATGATGAGAAGATTCTTTTGGTCAGATGGGAAGCAACAAAGACCAGGCGCGCATTTGGTGAGATGGGAGGACCTCACGAGACATAAAAGCGAAGGTGGGCTTGGAATTCGAGATGTGTCTTGCATGAATAAAGCGCTTTTGGCTAAATGGGTGGTGCAGATTTGGGGCAATGCAGACAGATTGGCTATCCAACTCGTACGAGATATTTATGGTGTCAACGGCTCCCTAGAAGCTGGTAGAGTGCGATTCGAGTCTTCCCTTTGGAATGGAGTCCGTGATGTTTTGCCTCAACTGAGGTCAAGAATGAGGCCAAGGTTGGGGACTGGGGAGGTATTTCGATTTTGGCAGGACGATTGGACAGGTGAAGGAGTTTTATGCAATAGATTCCCTAGACTATTTGCATTGGCAGCAGGCAGAGATTGTTCAGTGGCTGAAGCTGGTGGTTCTGGTTCGTGGGTTCCTCACTTCATGCATGACATTTCTGGACGTAGAAGGGAGGAGTTGGACAGAATGCTATCTGAGCTACCCTCCACTGATTGCATCTCACAGGGCAGGGATCATTTTGTTTGGGAGGGAGAGAGATTCTCGGTGAAAAAAGCATACAAGGTATTTAGAGGGAGAGGTGAAGAATTGGAACCCGATCTGAAGCAGGATATGAAGATTATTTGGGCAAGCAAGATCCCTTGCAGAGTAAAGATTTTTCTGTGGTGCCTCAGGAGGGGAAGGATTTGGGATAAAGCGAGAAGGGGTAGGCTGTTTGGCATTTCGAATACACAGTGCGATAGATGTGGAGCGCAGATTGAGGATGCAGAGCATTTGTTTTTTACTTGTCCTTCGTCAGAACAGGTTTGGAAGGAGATACGTGTGCCTTGGTTATTATATGGTGGCACTGCTGATTTCTGGAGATCTATTAGGTCGGTGGGGATGAATTCAACAGACGATGTTTCTTTGCCATTCGCAGTCCTTTGGGCCATCTGGGGTGGAAGAAATGATCTGATCTTTAAGAACCAGAGGTTCTATTCTGAAAATGTAATCGCTTCATGTCTTTCCCTTTATCGTTTCTGGTCTGCAAGGTAATATGTATCTTTATCTTCCTATTAATTGAAAGTTTTTGGCGGTGAGTCCCATCTCGGGATTTCACCCTTTTTCCTCTCAAAAAAAAAGTATTGAACATGCTGAGACAGAAGAATGTTGCAGCGTCGCTTATGTATTGATTATGGATTACTGAAATAGTTTTAAAATTTGTTCGATACTTACTTAAGATCAATGGATAAGTTGGACGAGAGACACACAAAAGAAATATTTGAAGAAAATATGTCATTTTGATTCACATTGAGTAGGTTGGAAATGGTGAGAGTATTAGACATATATATGTGTTAAACCCCGTTAGAGATTGCTTTCTTTTGAATTCACAGACAGAGACATCTTTAACCCTTGAATAGTTTTCCTGAGTTGATGAGTTAATACTAACAAACAACTACTTGAGACTGTCATTTCCAATGCAGTCTGGCGTAGGGTTGGGCATGGGCCGGGCTCGGGCCGGGTATGCCTTGGCCCGGCCCAAGCCCATTTTAGAATATGGGCTAACGGGTCGGGCCTAGGCCCATTTTATTTTCAAAAATTAGGCCCAAGCCCAAACCCGGCCCAAATAAAATGGGTCGGGTTCGGGTCGGGCCGGCCCAATTTAACACCTATGTATACGAATATCATGTCTCCCATTCTTCTTGCATTTGTGTGGTTGTTTCTTATGCATGTGTGCATGTTTAAAACTATAAAGTATGCTAACTAATTTGTGATTTTAACATTAGTTGTATGTTGGAAATACAAATGTGGTAAAAATATGGCGACTTAAACCACCATTCAATTCACCATTACATATTCTATTGTAGATGCGGGCACTATGACCCAATACAAATTGGTTACTTACAGTTGTACATGCTGTAACACTTGAGGACACAGATTCCATTATTGCATATTAATGTAATAATCTTGTATATTAATGTAATAATATCCTCAATCCACTATTGGATAAGATTATTAATGTATCTAAGCATTTATTCTACACTTGAATAAGGATAGTAAAGTTAGAACATGGTATTTGGAATGAACATGAATATAATTGATATAATTATACCGTACTGGATATAAATATACTTGCTTTAGAATGGATCGGGCTATCGGGCTAACGGGTTTGGGCCTTCTAAGGCCCAAACCCGGCCCGTTAATCAATATGGGCTCATTTTAGGGCCCACGGCCCGCCCATTAAATTTCGGGTTCGGGTTTGGGTCGGGTTATACGGGTCGGGTTTTGGGCCGGGTCGGGCCGGCCCAGCCCAATGCCCAACCCTAGTCTGGCGTTCAATTGTACGTAGATAGACTAGTTATTGATGTACATCTGAGCAGGCTCTCTCAAGTTTTATGGCACTTCTTTTTTGGGGGTGGCAAGTGGATTTTCTGTTTTATATAAAAAAGAGAGAAAAAATCTTGAACAAGGCAGTACGAGTAAAGTTGTTTTTTTTACTGGGTATTTTCTTTGTGTATATATTAAAACCAGGATTTTTTATAAAATAATTATTAATTAATTCATAAATAATTAAGTAGGCAGGAAGGTGAAGTATTTAATATTTTAGCCATCAATCGGATGCTCCTCATATGGTGATTTGGAGAACCAAACCCAAATCAACACTTGGGTGCCTATTTGAATTGTTCCTCTAAAAACAATTGCATTATATTAAATGTTGCATGTGTCCATGCATGTTATTTTTGAGATGTGTGTCTTTAATGTTGCATGTGTTGTACACATATTTAACCTTACACATAATTAATTAAATAAATATATTAATATTACATATAATTAATTAAATAGGCATATAACTCTAATCAGGCATGTTATCTACATGTATTTAATGTTGCATATGTTGTGCACATATCTAATGTTGCATTTGACTTTAATCTATGTGTTAAATATCGACCCAAGAAAAATGTAACTTTTCGAAAAGTAATTATTAATTTATTTCTAATTAATTAAATAGCATGAAAAATAAATAATTAATAATTTATATAAACATCACCTCATTTGGGATAGTGCTTTTGCATATTGAAAAAACAAAACTGTATTCAATGTCAGTATCCATATCTTAAAAAAGTAAACTATATACATCTTTATGTTATATTTGTAAAAAAAGAAATTCATTCCCATATCCCTTATCCATAAATGCCAAATAAATACATTTATTTGTACAATCTTACAAGCTTTAAGACTTTTTTATAAATTAATTATAAATTAATTTGTAATTATTGAATAAATAAATGTATTTATTTGGCATCTATGGATTAGGGATATGGAAATGAATTTCTTTCTTTTTTTTACAGATTTAGGCTTAAAGATGGATATAGTTTACTTTTTTAAGATATGGATACTGACATTGAATACATTTTCGTTTTTTGATATGCAAAAGCACTATCTCAAATGAGGTAGAGTTTTATATTAATTATTAATTATTCATTTTTATGTTATTTACTTAATTAGGAATAAATTAATAATTACTTTTCGAAAAGTTACATTTTCTTGGATTAAAGTTACATGCAACATTTGATATGTGCACAACACATACAACATTACATGATTAGAATTATATGCCTATTTAATTAGTTATATGTAATAGTAATATGCTTATTTAATTAATTATGTGCAATGTTAAATATGTGTACAACATATGCAACATTAAATACACATACCTCAAAAAAACATGCATGGACACATACAAATACTTAATTAATTATGAATTAATTTATAATTATTTTTATAAAAAAGTCCTTAAAACCAAACAAACCATTAGGGGGTGTTTGGATAGTGGGTTTAGGTGGGTTAAACTGGTTGCAGATAACCCATTTTTGAGTTTTGATGTTTGGATAGAGGGTTAAACTGGGGGTGGGTTAGAAGTGGGTTTAGGGTGATGTGATTGTATTGGAGTTTGAAAAAGTGAGAAGTTATTGTGATGTGATTCTATTGGAGTTTGAAGTAGTTTATAATTTTTATATGATATGATGGTATAGTATATTATTTTTTGATGGAATTGATGATGGAGATTAGATTTATTTAATTTTTTTAAAAAGATAAAAAGTGAGACTCACGTGGAAGGAGAAAATATAAAGTAGGGGAGTTAAATCACCCTTGGGGTGGTTTAACCCGATACAAGAACGCAACCTCCCTGTGGGCTGAATTTATGTGTGCTAAATACCTCTCCTCTTAGTTACATTTGGATAAACAAAATGGCCTATTTATTTATTAAAGCCATGATTTGACATAAAAATAGCGTGACTAGCTTTTACATGGAGGACCATCTTTCCAACTAGCATTACTGATTGGACTGGCAAAACTGACTGATAGATCGACAGGTGATGGATGGAAGAGATGTGAGGGGTAGTGTTGTGTTGAGAAGATTTATGTATAATAAATTGAATCAGAATCCAGTTGTCTGTTTGTCTTAAGAGGATGGCGGAGAATATATCGATCATTTCCACCTGTCATCAATATTTTAATTAATTTTTGAACTGATCAGATGTAGACGCTCGTTATTATCTATATTTCTGATTTCGTTGTGGGAGGAGAAATGGAAATAGAAGAAATAAAGACGGCACATGGTTGAGCAATGAATCCCATTTTCCGAGGTGAGGGAAGACTGTGTTGATAGAAAATGGATCCTTCTGATGCGATGTGAGTCCAGAGTCATGTCTATTCTGGACATGATATGTACAGATGGAGTGATGGGAGTGCGAGTTAGGCTTTGGAAGTGGGAATGGCGTTTCTCCATCCCAGAAACCGAAGCACCTCGGACTCTCCCTCCCTTCCTCCCTCGGAATCTAAATGCTCGAGAATTGGGAACATGCACTCTCTCCAACCCACCACCCTGCAAGAGAGAGTTATGATATGATGCTTAGATTATTATTTTTTTTTGTAAAAGGGAAATTTTGTTGCACGGAAGAGAATTACAACGAGCACACAAACTGCTTAGTGCTTTACACCTCTACAGTGATCTCGTAATTAACAAGAAAATCAGAAGATTGTGATGTAAGATCAGTCTTGATGTCCTCGCTACACCACCTGGTCATTTGACCTTGACTGTCATATTAGTGAGTATGTCGCCAAGATTAAAATATCTTAATTTGAAATATGTGATCGATTATTTTCCTCCTGGGTCCTAGACGTAAACTTAAACTGGAAGAAGAGATGGGCGCATGTATCCATCCATCCTCCTATAACGAGCACTCTATATTAGTCATGCTAACCACTCCATATTAGTCGAAATTTCCCATGACACCAATCTGTCTTTTGTCAAAAGTTTGTTGCAGCATGCTCATTTGAGGACTTGTCCCTTACAAGAAATAGCTCGAAGTGTAAGATAACGATTTCCGTGTCCTCATAGTAAATCCATCATCACCTTCGGCGTTTATGATCCATACTTTGCAATAACCCACTTTCATGCATAGTAGTTATTTTCTATCGTGCTGGATTTCTCAATAGGAAAAGGTCACCCATCTAACATAATCTTTCAAATCCTTGAGTCAAAACTATGTTTTTGAATTTGAAAAAGTTTGTCACATGTCTCATAATGTGTTTGCATCCAACGACTCCAATAGGAGACATTCCCACCAATGACAAACCCATGACCATGTTATACATGTGAGTCTAAAGCATCAGTAAAAGTTATTGTTTTCCAATCCCTTTATGATATTATATTTATCATCATGAATGCACTTATTAATAGGCCCATTTATACAAATAGGGTAACATACCTTGATCATCTTGATATCGTACAACAATTAATGTGTGTGTGTGAATTATTCAGTGAGGCTTGAGCGAATTAGCATCCTCGTGAGCACTCATTTTAACTCATTAAATCATTATCTGTTGCACATGGTTTATGAACCAACTTACCCTTTTTAGTCGCAATCATATATCTCATAACAAACGAATTCCCTTAGTATCTCATTTATTTATTTCAATTTTTATTTCATTTTTGCATATCATCCTTAATCTACTACATTTTAAATAATTTTTTCCATATTTAAAAAACACATTATTGGCATCTATTCCAAAATGAACAATTTTTTTTATCATTCATCGCCATGGTAATTGATATCTTCAGATATGCAAGTTTCTTGTTCTTTAATGAATTTATCTTCATTTACTTTTTTTCAAAAGTATCATTTTGTCAATAATGGAAGAAAGGAAAGACGAATGAAAGAAGAGATGCATGTTGATCTAGTATTTAATGGTTTGTATTTTTCATTGTCGTTCTAGTTTTATCGAATATATTCTGATCGGTCATTTTCCTTTTTTTATGGTTTGATTTTCTAAATAGAAATTTGTGAATTCTTGGATCATGACATTGCTAGGGGGTGAATAGAAGCCTAAGGTGGTTTGAGAACTTTTTATGGAATTAATAACAATCATGGAATATCCAATCAAGCAAGCAAATCAACACACTAAATATTTTTATGTGAAAATCAACCTTTGTAAAAGCCACATCATGAAACGGATTTCGTCACGGTCAATATAAATAAATAAATCACAATGTGTTCTTATTCTCAACTGCGTGAATCGGTCAACGAGAATTTTTTTAACCACTTAATAAAAGATAATTCAATCAAAGCACATACAAGCGGTTCTCGCTATTCTTTTTACCTAGTATAGCGACAGGGTCGAACACAAGGAGCACGATTTAAAGACTAAGTAGTCAAATTTCAAAAATGATTTTTAGTGGTTTTTAAATTTTTATTTTATTTAATTTTCAAAACAAGCACAAAAGAGTAAAAGCACACAACACCACACTCTTTTTGTATTTTTCAGAATAGCCAAAAATATTCAGAAAAATCCAGAGAAAATATTTTTGTGTTTTGTAGGTTTAAATTATTTTTGATAATTATTTATATTTTTTTGATATTTTTGTGATTTTATAAAAATCAAACAGTGAAAAACAGAGCAAACAATGCACAATTAGGAGTATTTTGCAACTTAAAAATACTTTAAATGCCCAATAATCCTGGAAATTTTTTAAATATAAACTACAAAGAAATATCCACAACAAGAGACTGAAATCAGATTTTTTTTTCTAAAATTTTCTACAATTTTTATAATATTTTTAGTTTTTAGCAATTTTTTGGTGTTTTATAAAGAGTATCAAAATTGCGTAGGAATTAAAAGACAATAAAACACACCTACATTAATATTTTTGGAATTTTTAGGATACTTTTCAAATTTTTATGAATTTTTCAATTTCAGGCAGGCAATAAATTACAGTTTTTGATTTTTTAAATATATCAAATGGTAATAAAAATTTATGAAAAATTTACACAATGATAAAGACTACAGTAGGAGCATACCCAATTTTTTTTTGAGAATTTTTAGATCAATAAAACATTTATTCCATTAAAAAGAGCATGCAAAGTTTAAATTCTGTAATACTGGGACTAAAATGCAATTTTTCAAAGTTTCTGCCTTAAAATATAACAAAAATAAACATGCAGGTAGAAGATGAAATTTACCCAATAGGCATTGGCGTTACACGTGATCTTCTGAACTGATAGGGACGTCTTTGCAATTTTGTAAACTTCCATAAGCAGATATGCAATTCTCCCAATGCTATTTTATTACCTTAAGGTTTTTACTTTGTTTCCTTCTCTTCCTTTCAAAGTGCAAAGAAGGCCAAGGAGGCGACCGGACGCGGAATGGGCGGCTGAGGAGTCACGCACGGATTCGTGGCTGAACGAAGGTGAGGTCAGAGGAGTTAACGGTGCCGCTGGCATGGTTGAGGGGGCAGGCCTCCTGGTGAGACACTAAAGAGCGCCGGGGTTGCGGGCTGGAGATCGCCAATGTGGGGCGACACTGCCAACATGGGCGCTGCCGACGTGGGGCGTCGACCGTTGACGCGGGACGAGGCGGGGCGAGACGCTGGAGGGCGGAAGGGTTGACGGGCACGGAGGGAGGAGCTCGGTGTGGGTCTGAGCCGCCTCACGCGCACGGGCGTCGGGCCGCACCGCTGCGGATGGAGGGCCTGAAGGTCGGGAGGAGAGCGGTATTCAGAGGCGGCGCACCCAGCGCGGGGAGCGAGGGAAGGTGCGGTCGCCCTGTCGATGGCGAATATGGAGCAGCGGACTGATGGCGTGTTAGAGGGTTGGCGGCGGGGGGTGGTGATCATGCCGCCTGATGAATCCATGATTCATTGCCTTTATTCTTTTATTTTAGCTTCATTTTCTTAGTCAAACACCTGTAAATAACCATTAATATCATAATTTTACCATTTTGCATGCATTTGTTAAAATTACATTTTTAACACTTTTTGTACATAAATAAAAGAATAAAGAAGAAAAAGATAATAAAAGAAAAATAAAGGATGTATTTATGCAATAAATGCATACTGACCCTAACCCCGAGAGAAGGTCAAGACTTGACCTGATCGACTAGGAATAAAGTAGGGGGAGATAGGGTCTTCTGTTAAAAAAAAACCAAAAATATCTTGTAAATATTTTCCTGTATATTTGTACAAAACTCACATTATTTTACTTGTACATAATTTCACCTCAAACTAATTACTTTTGTAAATAAAAGTTGTAAATAAAATTATGTTGTAAATAATAAAAATATTTGTAAATTAAAATATTGTATATATTGCAAATAATTACACCCAGAAAAAGCCGCAAAGTGATAATTGAAATATCAATTCTGGCTCCATACGATCTCAAATCAAACCAAACTCACTTTCATCATACTCTAAATTAAATTATCTTTCAAATGGCCGTGGTTTCATAATTTTTGGAGTTACGGTTAAAAAGTCAGTTTTCTAGGGTGTTTTGTGCAGTTTTCCCATATATTTATATTTATTTATATTTATTTTTATATAATGTATATAATTGTAAATATTGTTTTCATTAAAGAAATAAAAAATTAAAAAAAATTAAAAAATCTTTTATAAAAAAATATTTCCTTATTTGTACTATGTATATATTGTATTATATGTGTATAATATGTGTATACGACTAACTTCCTTAAATAAAAACCACCAAAAAAATTTAATTATCTAATATTATTTAATTAATTTAATTTGATTTCGAGATTCATATTTAGTTTATTGGATTTATGTGAATTAAGTGACTTAATAACTTACCATGTATTTTAGGTTTGATTCCACACCTTATATGGCCACCATTAAGGTGGCTAATTGATTTTCAATTAATTTATTAATTTATTTAATTTATTTATTCAGAATTTCGTAATTAATTATTTAATTAATTTATTAATTTAATTATTTTATTAATTCACCCAATAAACACTTTCCTTATATGTGAATATTTTCCAATTTTGATTTTTGTCTCTTTTTAATGGGCTCCTCCTCCCTCATTTCCACTTGTTCGATCTTTGGTGGAGAGGAACCCGATTTCCGAGAGGTTTCTTGTTGAAGAGGGTCCTAGCCTCCGATCCGGTCGGTGACAGCGATTTGAGCTTCGTCGAGGCCATCATGGCGTATCCGAACCCCAAGGTGAGATCCACTTTTATTTCTTGTCTTTTCCTAGATAAATCGTAGTTTTAATTTTTGCGTAGCTTTAGAGAGTATTTTTTTAGATCTTAAAATCACAAAGAAAATTTCCATCACTTCACTTTCCAATCCGACATCGAAGATTTCACCTCACCTCGCAATCTATCCGTTTCACATTCTATCCCGCACAACCTGTCACCTCTGGTCACGCGAGGTGACTGGAGATACAGATCTCTCTCCCGCATCGCTTAGATCCGCTCATTCATACATTCCAGTTTTTGTATATAAATTAAAAAAAATTGTATCCTGTTGTCTAATCTTTGTTTTTGCAGGATATAATAAAAAACATATATTTATCTTGTTTCTAACCCTTGTTTTGCAGGTTAAAAAAATAAAAAAAACATTTATCTTTTTCTCTAAAATTTTATTTTGCAGGTCTAAATAAAAAATTAAAAAAATAATAAAAGTTCTTTTATCCTCTGTTTATCACTGTTTAAATTTCTGTTAAAAAACAAAAAAAATAAAAAAACCAACAAAAAAAGGTTTTGTTTTACTGATCTGTCTACAGGTTTAACAAAAAAATTAAAAAAAATAAAAAAAGAAGCGGGCAACCTCCGCCACCCGCATGTCTATCACCCCCACGCCCTCCTGCGCGGTGGAGCGCCGCCCTCCGCGGTGGTCGCCATCCGCCACCTCCTGCAGATCGCCTGAAGTCGCGCCTCTTCCGCGGCGAACCACCATCTCCGAACCGCCGCACGTCCCTTGCAGCGGCCCATTGCCGCCCTCACGACGGTGCGTGCGCCGTCCGTGAAGTCCTCCAGCGGTCGCGCCGTCCTCGCGTCCTCAAGCAGACCGCCCGCGCCTCCGCCTCTTCCGCTCCAGGCGCGACCGCCACGCGACCCCCCATCCAGGCCGCCTGCTCCGTCCACGACAGCGCCAACCCGCGCGCCTCTTCTCGTGAAGCTCCAGAGAAGGCGACGGCGGTACTCCCTCCCCCATTTGGATATTGAAGAGACGAAGGGTCAAGAAGAAAACCCTAATGGGGGGTTTTGGTTTTTAAAATAAAAAAGGGTGATTGCAAAAATTACAAGTTTCACCTTTAGAAGTTCTGACGTGCCTTTCTATCAACTTCACGACACATGCTTGCACACGCTCTCCTGGGTAAATTGCTACATTTATCTTGCAATTTAATCTTGTTATATCTTGATGCAAATATTTTTCAATATTTACAATTTGGTCCCTGTTGGTTCCAGACCTTGAACTTGCTCGCTCTCTTGATTGAAATAAGTATTTTAATGAGTCGAAAAATTTCTCAAAAAATTCAGTATGCTCCTGATATGTGCTTTAACATTATATAAAATTTTCATAGCATTTTGACTTTATTTGATATATTTAAAAAAAATCAAAAACTTTGTCTTTTTACTTGCCTACACTTTGAAAA
Organism: Ottelia alismoides; assembly: GCA_037367405.1. Classification (NCBI taxonomy): domain Eukaryota; kingdom Viridiplantae; phylum Streptophyta; class Magnoliopsida; order Alismatales; family Hydrocharitaceae; genus Ottelia; species Ottelia alismoides. Next base: position 617,303 of record JAZKJV010001145.1, read on the forward strand.
TTCATAAAAATTGGAAAATTAGTCTAAAAATTACAAAAAAAATTAGTGTAGGTGTATTTTGGTGTCCTTTATTTTCAGACCAATTTTTGTGCAATTTTCTTTTATAAAACTCCAAAAAATTGTAAAATACGAAAAAGCTTTTAAAAATTGTAGAAAATTCTAGAAAAATCCAAAAATAGTAATTTCAGTTTCTGATTGTAGATATGGCCTTGTAGTTTCTCTTAAAAATAATCTCCTGGTATTTTGAGCTTTCAAGAATTTTTAAATTGAAAAATACTCCTGGATGTGAATAGTCTCTTTATTTTCTACTGTTTTATTTTTAGAAAATAACAAAAACATCAGAAAATTGTGAAAAAACTACCAAAAATATTTTAAAATATATAAAACCCAAAAACATTTTCCTTGGACTTTTTTTGTATTTTTGACCTTTGTGAAAAATACAAAAAGAGTGATGTGTGTGTTTTTGTGCATTTTGTGCTTATTCGAAAAATACAAAAAAAACATAAAAGTCAAAAACCACTAAAAATAACTTTGAAATTTGACTATAGAGTTTTTTCAAACGTGCTCCTTGTGTTCGACCCTGGTCGCTATATCAGGTATAAAGAATAGCGAAAAGCCGCTTACATTGTTTCATTGATTGATCTTTTATTGAGTGGTTTAAAATATAAATTTTTCTCGATTGACCGAGCCATGTGGTTGAGAACAATGACAACATTGTGATATTATTATTTATCCTCTCTTAACTGCGTCGGATTTCGTGTCATCAGAATGGCGCCATTGCCGGGTGATGAATACCCATTCATCACTCTTTATTCTTCTATTTTAGCTACAAAAACCTTTGCAAATACATGTAGATATGTGTAAATACAAATAATTACCAGAAGCATGCATTGTGTAAAAACCTGTAATTAGCATGTTTTTGTGCAAAGATAAAAGAATAAAGAGTAAAAAGAAAAAGAGGGAAATATTTAGAATAAATATTGAGCAACCTAACCCAAGGGAGGGCTCAGCATGGGCCTGACCGCATAAAAGCCAAAGTAGAGGGAGATAGGAGCTCATGTGTACAGATTTTTGTAAATAAATAAAATTACATTTTCCTCGCCCAAAAATATGCTTGTACACATTTTGTATGTATATTTAGAAACTATTAAAAACAAAATAAAAATTTAAAAATCAAAAATTCAAAAATGCCCTTTCACCATGTACATAAACCATGCTCCCTTATTTATTTAACCTTATAAATAAATAAAATTATTTTCTAAACTTTTTGTAAATAATCTATGTGACATATTGTAAATATAATAAATAAAAAGAAACAAAACAAAAATCAAATAAAATTACAAAATTGAAAATACAAAAATACATTGTATATATACCATGTGTATAAATGTATATATCTATTCATTTCACCTATGTGTATAAATAATAAAAATAAAATAAAAATAGCTTTCTATTCCTCATTTTATTCTATAAATAAATAAAACATAAAATAGGAATAAAATTGTATAAAAATAATAATAAAAAAATTCAAAAAATGAAAAGCCTACATATTGTATATATCCCTATATAATGTACATACCTTATTCTTATTTCCAAAAATTAATTAAAAATCACCAAAAAATAGGAAAAAATAAAAGAAAAATATTTCATGCTTTAAGTTTCTCTTAATTCGGCCATCTTCTAGCCTAAAATAAATAAACAAAAAAAATCAAATACGTGGCAGCTCCTGATTGGTCCACGGGGGATTGTTGACCCCGGTCAACTCCCCCGCGGACTCTTTCCTTTTTGAGAAAGCGCGCGCCGCCCCGCCTTCGCCAATTTCTCCACGCGCCTCCAGCCTGTCGCCCACGCAAACCCCGCGCCCGGATCCTTCGCCGATCATCCGACATCCTCGCCAGATCCTTCGCCGGGAAATCCACGCCTTCCATAGCCGTCGCCTCCCAACCCTAATCGCGACTGCCGCTATATATAGAACCACCTCCGCCGCCTCCGCGCCTCATCTTTGGACCTTCCCTTTCTTCCCAGTGAACTCCAGAGGCACCGCGAGAGTGACAGCAAGCGATCGCCCCTGTTGCAGCGAGGCGAGGAGGTGAAACCACTGATCCGGCGTTCTTCGCCGTCGTTGCTCCTTCACCAGCGTGAGCACCGAGCCTCGGGCCGAGACGACCCTTGAGGCTACGACCAGGAGCACCCCCTGCTCTTCCCCAGTCTCTCCGACCACCCAGGTAGATCACTTAGGCCGTAGATTAGCGTAGGTTTCGATTTTTAGCTTACTGGTAGCGTAGCTCCGCCGTCGTCGCCAGCCACCTCCGATCTCCCATCTGCCATTCCGACCCGACCATCATCTTCGCCAGACTTCTCCGCATCTTCTTCACCCATTCACCCAACCCAGATCGCACAGGATCTGGGAATCGAGCTCCTCCGCCGACCACCTTCGCCGGAGCTCTCCATTCCGACGCACCATGCACCTTCACGCCGCCTAACCGGGTCGAGGCAATTTGCCCTCGACCCGTGAGTCTTCTGGTTCGCTTTTCAGGTCAAGACAAGGGTCATCTGAGACCCTTCGCCATCCAGCCAGGAGACCCGGCTCCGCCGCCTTCGCTCGAGCTCCTCGGAGCTCGGTGTGCTCGTCGGAGACCACCAGCAGACGCGGGAGCCTTCCGCGATTCTTCTCCGACCTCCAGAAGGCTCTCCAGAGGACCCTAGCGCACGCACGAGTCCGGCGAATCTCGCCGGCGACCAGTTCTTCCAGGATTCTCCAGAACCGTCAGATCATCCTCCTCGCTCCAGATCTGATCTGAACCATTCATCTGCGGAGCACTGCCACCGTCCGATCATCCCGAGGGTCGATCTTGACCGCTCGCGCAGAGAGAGAGGCACCAGCTAGCCTCAACCGTCAGATTCGCCATGCGTCCTCCTCTCAGCCGTCGGTTCACCAAGAGTATCTCCACCACGCTTCGTCACCGTCAGATCTGCCACGTGGAATACTTTCCACCGTTCGATCAGGCCAGCCCTTCCAGAGTTAAAGTCGCACCCGTTCTCCACCGTCCGATCAGCCACGTGGCGCACATCAGGCCGTCGATAATAATAAAAGGGGTAAATTCATCTTAGGCCCCTCTGTTTGTTTCATTTCATTTTAGTCCTGTAATTTTTAAATTAAGTTGTTTATTTTCTGGAATATTTGCATTAAGGACCTCGTACTTACTTTATTTTCACTTATACCCCTGTCTACGTGGACCACGTGCTTCGTCACGTGAACTTTATTGGGTTATTTGCAATATAAACCCTGTAGTTCTGGATGTTACGGATTGGATAAAAAGTTTTCTTTATTTGCATTTATGCCCCTGTGCATGATTTAATTCCCCATGTGCGATATTTTTTTGGGTTATTTGCAGATAAGCCCCTGGACTTTTGGTACTTGTTACCAATAAGCCCTCGGAACTTATTTTTCTTACATTTGGGACCCTGAGTGCCCCAGGCACGTGCTTGGCACGTGTTTTGCTGGGTATTTTGCACCAGACCCCCCAGAACTTTGGGTATTTGCACTTTAGTCCCTGTGCACAGTGCCCTACCTTTATTTTTGAATAAAATATCAAACCACCTCCAAATTCGATGAAAATTTGACACATGGCTCCTGCCATGGTGTAGAATTTTTGTGAAGTTTTGAGGACAATTTTTGATTCCGTTTGCTATTTTTAAAAATTCAAAAACCCCTATTTTTTGCTACTGTTTAGAGTCAAAAACCCCAAAAAAATATATAAAAACCCTTCTAAAAATTCCATAAAAATTAGTTACTGTTGGTTTTGTGTTCCTTGATTTTCTAGCCAATTTTGGCTATTTTTCACTGCTTAAAACACTAAAAAACTTAAAAACACTCAAAAACTCATAAAAATTCTAGTAAATACACCAAAAACCCAAAAACAATAATTTTGGTACTCAAATTTTCCTTGCTTTATCTAGTTTACAGGAAAAATACCTCCAGGCCCTTCTAAGGTCTTTAGATATTTTATCTAGGGATTTTGGGCCTGGCTGGACAGTACCCCTTGCTTTTCGCACTGTTTGATTTTTAGGAAATAAAATAAACATCAGAAAAATCTCAAAAATTCACCAAAAACATAAAAAAAATATAAAACACATAAAAATATTTTTGTCTGAATTTTTGCTTGCTTTTTAATGCATTAAATAAATTGTTCAAGTTAATTGTTTGTGTGCTTTTCCTGTTTTCTTTATATTCCAAAAATCCTAAAAAAAATAGAAAAACCCTTAAAAACACTAAAAAGTACTCTCTCGGATTTCTGACTACATCGTAGGCCGCAAGGCCAATCTGTGCTCCTTGTGTTCGACCCTGGGTGCTATACCAGGTTAATCTCATAGCAGGACCGCTCTCTTTTGTGCTCGATTAGTTTTACATGTTCTGAGTGGTTGATTTTTCTTGATATACTTAGCCCGAGTGATTGAGGTCGCAACGACCATTTCTTTACCTTTACCTTAGTCAGTCGGGCGGTTATCACCGGGGAGCACGGCTTTGTAGTCATTTTTCTATTTTGTCTCTCTATATTAAAATTGTTTTCTGACCTTCTCTCTTTGATTTTTGTGCGAGATACTGCTTGGACGACTTGGAATTTCTTTTTTTGAGAACCCGCACAGGAGGAAGATTAGAGACGAGAAGAAGAATATCATTTTATTTGAGAGAACAATTATTTCTTGTAATAATTTAGGACTTTGAACTTGTGGACTTGAACATTTTTCGATGTCTGTTTCGCCAAGTGCCGGTGCACTTGGGGGACCTCACCGTCGTTTTCCGTGTTTTGATTTTACCACCATAACTTGCTATTTGATTCTCGCGGTTTTAGCCCCTAGACATAGGATTTTTTGTTGATTGTGACGTAAATATCTAAGGCCCAACACCTAAAAGAATATCTGTTCCTATAGAACGTAATTGGACCTTACTAAAATTAATTGAAAAAGTTAGTTTAATTGAATCTGAGACCACGTGCTGTGAGGAGTCACATACAGCGCTGGCAGGACCCGTTGTGGCGGGCACCGAGTGACTCTCAAGATCGGACTCCGGACTCAATTCGGTTAACTAACTATTATTCTTCACGATCAATAGAAGCTACCCGTCTTAAGGTCGATTTCCACGTGCATCATGTAGTTAGCTTACATTCTGTATTTTAATTTTATGCGCGGATCATATTACATGTAGAGTGCTGGAGTAAGGTATGCATTTTTTATCTCTGCATGCATCATCGTGTTTGACCGTGCATTGGCTTTTTCGACTTCCTTCCCCTGTTTTTGGACTCAAATCAATCAAAGAGGAAATCGGAAAACTCGTTAGGCGTTATTTCTGAAAAAAATTCAAAAAAATAGAAAATCAAAAATTTTAAAAAAATTGGGACTGCTAATTGAACTTGACCTCTAAAATTAAACGTAACCAATTCCTCATTGTATTGGGAGAGCAATCCCCTCATTGTCTGCATTTTTAATTGCTCGCGTACACACTAAGGAGTAGTGCCCAAATCCTATTCAAGTCTCCTAAGTGTTTGTATAACTTTTGTTTGATCACCTAACTCTTAAAATTGAAAAGATAAAGACCGAACTCTCACGGTCAGATTTGTGTTGAGTTGGTGAACTTGGGGTTTGCTTTTTGTTTTGAATGTCTTTGGTGTGAGTCGGTTACAATCATCTTCGTGAACATTAGCAGTTACCTTTCCTCCCTCCCTTCTATCTCTCTCTCCCCCACCATCTCTCACCCTCTCTCTTCTTTCCCACATTCTATCTCTCTTTCTACTCTCCCACCCTCCCGCCCTTCATTTCCCTTCTTCATGATGGGTCACATTCCATTCCAGCCGGATTTTGCGGCTTCTACATTTCATACCCATCATTCTCGCCCACTCTCTTGGGAGGTCAGAACTCCGTCTGATTTCCCATCTTCTCCCTACCCACCCTCCTATTTGGGACATGCTGTGAGTGGCACCCGAAGAATTCAGATTGACCAAACACGAGACATGGGTGTTCACATTATTGAGATGAGAGTGCATCCCATAGGCGATCGAATGGGGCAGTTGCGAGATTTAGACAACTTCTATCCTAGGATGATGGATGAAAACCATGATCAAGAAGCACGGTCCGCTTCTACTTTAAGACCATTCATTTTGGATTTAGAGTTCATTGATCTACTGCCAAAATTTTCTGGGGAATTGCACGAGGAACCCTATTTGCATATCGATGAGTTTGAGGATTTTTGTGGATCACGATCATATTCTGATATCACTTCTGAGAACTTAATGTTAATCACCTTCCCATTCACACTTCAGAGTAGAGCCAAGACTTGGCACAGATGATTGGGAAGGAAGATTGCTACGTGGGGAGATTTACGATCGTTGTTTTTGCAGAAATTTTACCCCCGACTTAGAGCCATGATGATGCGGTCTTGTATTCGTGATTTTTCAGTTAACCCCCATAAGCCATTAATAGATACATGGTTGAGGTTACGAGAACTTTTGAGCCGATTTCCAGATCATGGATTTTCGATGACTGACCTTATCCATATCTCCATGAGGGGGAGGACCGCAGAGCAGATTGCATATGTCATTACCTCGTATGGTGGTTCACACCACAGTCTTGACCTGGATTTAATTGAGACCATCTTGGATTCACTTTCAGACACTCCATATTCACAAGATGATTTATTCAGGACAACACATGAGGGAGAGATGACAACAGTTGAGTGTGTGACGCATCATTGTGATTCAAACATCACACACCGATCAGAGGATATGGATGCTGATACTTCTCATTTGATGGATGTGTTGCCTATTGTTGTGAGTTCTCAGAGCCGGATATTGGTTGAGGACCAAATGAATTTACAGTCAGATTTTGAGCCAGTCCCGCTCTTTCACATAGAATATTCTTCGATTCTAGATCTGCTAGGATCCCAAGAGATACAGGAGGAGCCCACATTTCAGCCATCCTTAGAGTCATTCTAGTATCCATACACAGTTGATTCAGTGTCTTGTCTTCAGAAGATCTTCTCATATTCAGAGATATATTTGGATTCATCTCAGCATAGAGATCTTGATGAGGGACCGATTATTGATTTGACAGACCTTAATAGTCCCATTTTGACTCTTGTGTCCTCCCATTTGATGATGTCGATACATTTTTGGAGGACAAGATATTTGACAGCATAGATCCCCAATTTCCAAATGATTTGGCATTACTCCCCGAGGGTTATCTGCGGGAGGATGTCACGGACCCTGTGTACTCGGTTTCACTTTTTGGGAGTGCATCCGATCTGTCGGATCACGAGACCGAGTATTTTGATGTTTCTGATAATGAGTTGGAGGTTTCTCTCCTTGACGACCCTCGCGAGGATGAGCCGATCTTTGAGGTATTCGATGATTTCACTGATTTGTCTACATTATATACATCGGATATCAGCCTTTATATCGAGTCTCCTGATCATAACCTTCCATATCTATTCAAGACGGTGATTGACGTAGAGGATTCTCTGACAGATCCTTCCTTCTCCACGTTCGACTTCTTCGGCTCTGCCCTTTCACTCCATATAGATCTTGAGCCGATGATTTCTTTTGTGCTACCGGAGCCTGACTTCATCTGCACATATCTTTACCCGGTAGCAAACACCCGCCTGACTGTTTATCTGGATGTTATCATTTACTCTCTTGACTCTGTTGACCTCGTTGTTGTTCTCCCACCGAGACTGCAACGATAGTACGGTATTCGCCTGACAGATGCCGTCCTGAACCTCGATACGGCGTTGTCCTAGCATTTGCGCCCAGCTAGGGGCGTAAACTCTAGCGCTCGTTGAGAGGCACCTCAACATTGATCACATCTGTATAGATCCACTCTGTCCATATCATACATCCATTCTTTCTCACACCCCTTATTCATTCCATACTTAGGGTGTACTTTACCCTAAGTATAGGGGGGTGTCAGACATGTGATTATTCTTTGATTCTTTTTACCTCTGTTTTGCTGCCTATACTGAGGGATATTTTACCCTAAGTATGGGGGGGGGGGGGGGTAAATCCGGTACATTCTACTCCTCGGTTTTCCCCTTGTGTACAGTCTTCTATACTTAGGATTATTTGATCCTAAGTATAGGGGGATCACCGACTTCTATTGATTTTATTCTTTTATTCGTCGTTGTAGTATACTATTCTTCTCACTTTTCTATACGAAGCACGAGTTATGTCTTTATTTCCAGCTCTTTGATCACTATGAGGACATAGTTCGAGTTAAGTATAGGGGGGTGTCGTATATATTGTATATATACTTTAGCCATAACTCGTACTTTCATATTTTTAATATGGCTAAAATACTGTGTAAATACCAAAAAAAGAGATGCAGAAATTTTCTCAAATTTTTCCTTGTACATACTGGCTAATAAGTCAAGTTAAAATATTTTGAAAAATATTTTGAAAGTAGTTTGAAAATCTATTTGAAAAATCTTTTGAAGACTATTTGAAAAGTGTTTGAAAAATATTTTCAACCTTTGTATAAATATTGTGGATTGTAAAAAAAAAATTCTCTTTGTGTGAAATAAAATGATTTTGTAAAACTATTTGCAAATGTTTGGAAAAATGGTTGAAAATTTATATTGAAAATCTATATATACTATTTGAAAAATGTTTGCAAAATTGTTTTCAAATGATTGTAAAATAGCGTGAAAGAATTATTTTGGACTATAGTTTTGAAAATTATATGTAAAATTATTTTCAAATAAATTTGAGGAACATATGCATCACAAAAAAATTAAAAAAAAGAGAGTAAAAATTAAAATAAAAAAAACCAACTGTGTATATACTTGTATAAATTACTCAAGTTATAAATTCTTTCTCATGACTCTTGTAAATAACTGACTCACTTCCTTGTAAATATGTGTATATAATTCCCAACCCTTATCTTTAAAAAAAAACTTTGTATATACTTGTATATTTTTCTAGCTATTTACATTGGAAAAAAACAACTTTTGCATGTGCATTATTTTTCAAAAATCCATAAAAATTTCAAAATTTTGAAAATTATTTCACAAAAAGATTTTTATTTTTTCTTCGCATTGTACATATTTTCTTGCATTGACATGTGCATTTTTCAGGATAGTCTTGATAATTAAACTAAGTCTGAATAAATTTGAAGAATGGAGCTTAGTTGGACCTTAATCCACTTAATTTCAGAGGAACCTTATAAGATGTGGAGTTAAGACTTTTCAGGTCCTAGTGACTTAATTATTTGGGTCCACACGACTATGTTCACATGTCATCTTGATGAGTCTAAGTAGAATATTTAACAACACACACATGATTCTTTCAGATCGTGGCTTACCTTGGACAATGCACTCTACACGTAGCTCTTCATGGAGGAGGTAGTGAGGGGGCAGTTTCTTTTAGCTTGGGGTAGCATACGAGGGTAGTACATCTAGGCGGAACCTCTCGTCCTCCTCTAGGGAGGGAAGTGTGTCTCAACTTGGTTTGGTGATGATGAGGTCTAAAGACAGGAGCTGTGGGATTGCAATAATGCTTCAAAAGAGGGATAGTCTACTGGCTCAAGAGGAAAAACTCCTTATGTACATGCTGCACCTTGTATATATTTTCAAAAAAAAAAGAAAAGAAAAGAAAAAAATGCAAAATCTCCAAAAGTGGACAGGCCTGATTGAAAAATAAAATGCCTGTCGGAGTGTATATACAAGTGAAAAAAAAGAGAATAAGAGCTTCAAAGTCAAATATTTGTGAGCTTGCAGCGGGTGACATGGCTACACTGGTCATGCATCCAAGGATAGGTAACTACACTGGTTACCGTCCATTCTCTTCTTTATCCCTTCTTCTTGAGCTGGTTGTACTTGAACTTAGAAGGGAATATCCCCGCTCCTCGAGGAAAAAGTTGCTATACCGGGGGATTAGAGTTACCTTGTTGAGAGAGGTTGTTTCTTTGTTACTTATGAGATGAGGAGCTATTTTCACTTACACCGTACAAGTAAGATTTCATAGTCACAAGAATTTGTGTATGTAGACTTGTTCTGATCTGACGGTTGAGGAGACCTGAATAGGAGTCTTGTGGAACTTAGAGTCTGTTAGGTTTTAAATCCATATCCCATTAAGGTTCCGACACACTAATAACCCAAAGGTCCGACAGAGCTCCAGACTACATTTTTATGAAGATAAGTTTAAAAGTCAACATTGTTCCAACTTCTTTCCTTTTTCTTTTCTTTATTTTTATTTTCACTTATTTTCCAAATAAGTGTTTGCTAAGGGACTAGCAAAGGTAAAGTATAGGGGAATGATGAATCCATGATTCATCGCCTTTATTCTTTTATTTTAGCTTCATTTTCTTAGTCAAACACCTGTAAATACCCATTAATTTCATAATTTTACCATTTTGCATGCATTTGTTAAAATTGCATTTTTAACACTTTTGTACTAAAGAAGAAAAGAATAATAAAAGAAAAATAAAGGATGTATTTATGCAATAAATGCAGACTGACCCTAACTCCGAGAGAAGGTCAAGACTTGACCTGATCGACTAGGAATAAAGTAGGGGGAGATAGGGTCTTCTGTCAGAAAAAAAACCAAAATATCTTGTAAATATTTTCCTGTATATTTGTACAAAACTCACATTATTTTATTTGTACATAATTTGACTTCAAACTAATTACTTTTGTAAATAAAAGTTGTAAATAAAATTGTGTTGTAAATAATAAAAATATTTGTAAATTAAAATATTGTATATATTGCAAATAATTACACCCAGAAAGAGCTGCAAAGCGATAATTGAAATATCAATTTCGGCTCCATACGAGCTCAAATCAAACCAAACTCACTCCCATCATACTCTAAATTAAATTATCTTTCAAATGGCTGTGGTTTCATATTTTTTGGAGTTACGGTTAAAAAGTCGGTTTTTAGGGTGTTTTGTGCAGTTTTCCCATATATTTATATTTATTTATCTTTATTTTTATATAATGTATATAATTGTAAATATTGTTTTCATTAAAGAAATAAAAAATTAAAAAAATTAAAAAATCTTTTATAAAAATATTTCCTTATTTGTACTATGTATATATTGTATTATATGTGTATAATATGTGTATACAACTAACTTCCTTAAATAAAAACCACCCAAAAAATTTAATTATCTAATATTAATTAATTAATTTAATTAATTTCGAGATTCATATTTAATTTATTGTATTTATGTGAATTAAGTGACTTAATAACTTACCATGTATTTTAGGTTTGATTCCACACCTTATATGGCCCCCATTAAGGTGGCTAATTGATTTTCAATTAATTTATTAATTTATTTAATTTATTTATTCCAAATTTCGTAATTAATTATTTAATTAATTTATTAATTTAATTATTTTATTAATTCACCCAATAAACATTTTCCTTATATGTGAATATTTTGCAATTTTGATTTTTGTCTCTTTTTAATGGGCTCCTCCTCCCTCATTTCCACTTGTTCGATCTTTGATGGAGAAGATCCCGATTTCCGAGAGGTTTCTTGTTGAAGAGGGTCGTAGCCTCCGATCCGGTCGGTGACAGCGATTTGAGCTTCGTCGAGGCCATCATGGCGTGTCCGAACCCCAAGGTGAGATCCACTTTTATTTCTTGTCTTTTCCTAGATAATCGTAGTTTTAATTTTTGCGTAGCTTTAGAGAGTATTTTTTTAGATCTTAAAATCACAAAGAAAATTTCCATCACTTCACTTTCCGATCCGACATCGAAGATTTCACCTCACCTCGCAATCCATCCGTTTCACATTCTATCCCGCCACAACCTGTCACCTCTGGTCACGCAAGGTGACCGGAGATACGGATCTCTCTCCCGCATCGCTTAGATCCGCTCATTCATACATTCCAGTTTTTGTATATAAATTAAAAAAAATTGTATCCTGTTGTCTAATCTTTGTTTTTGCAAGATATAATAAAAACATATATTTATCTTGTTTCTAACCCTTGTTTTGCAGGTTAAAAAAATAAAAAAAACATTTATCTTTTTCTCTAACAATTTATATTGCAGGTCTAAATAAAAAATTTTAAAAATAATAAAAGTTTTTTTATCCTCTGTTTATCACTGTTTACGTTTTTGTTAAAAAACAAAAAAAAATAAAAAATCAAACAAAAAAAGGTTTTGTTTTACTGATCTGTCTACAGGTTTAACAAAAAAATAAAAAAAATAAAAAAAGAAGCAGGCAGCCTCCGCCACTCGCAGGTCTATCACCTCTGCGCCCTCCTGCGCGGTGGAGCGCCGCCCTCGCGGTGGTCGCCATCCGCCACCTCCTGCAGATCGCCTGAAGCCGCGCCTCTTCCGCGACGAACCACCATCTCCGAACCGTCGCGCGTCCCTTGCAGCGGCCCGCACCTCCACCAAGGGCGGCAACGCCGCCCTCACGACGGCGCGCTCGCCGCCCGTGAAGCTCTTCCAGCGGTCGCGCCGCCCCCGCGTCCTCAAGCCGACCGCCCGCGCCTCCGCCTCTTCCGCTCCAGGCGCGACCGCCACGCGACCCCCCATCCAGGCTGCCTGCTCCGTCCACGACAGCGCCAGCCCGCGCGCCTCCCCTCGTGAAGCTCTAGAGTAGGCGGCAACGGTACTCCCTCCCCCATTTGGATATTGAAGAAACGGAGGGTTAAGAAGAAAACCCTAATGGGGGGTTTTGGTTTTTAAAATAAAAAAAGGGTGATTGCAAAAATTACAAGTTTCACCTTTAGAAGTTCTAACGTGCCTTTCTATCAACTTCACGTCACATGCTTGGCACACGCTCTCCTGGGTAAATTGCTACATTTATCTTGCAATTTAATCTTGTTATATCTTGATGCAAATATTTTTCAATATTTACAATTTGGTCCCTGTTGGTTCCAGACCTTGAACTTGCTCGCTCTCTTGATTGAAATAAGTATTTTAATGAGTCGAAAAATTTCTCAAAAAAATTCACTATGCTCCTGATAAAATTTTCATAGCATTTTGACTTTATTTGATATATTTAAAAAAATCAAAAACTTTGTCTTTTTACTTGCCTACACTTTGAAAATTCATAAAAATTCGAAAATTAGTCAAAAAATCACAAAAAAATTAGTGTAGGTGTATTTTGATGTCCTTTATTTTCAGACCAATTTTTGTGCAATTTTCATTTATAAAACTCCAAAAAATTGTAAAATACGAAAAACTTTTTAAAAATTGTAGAAACTTCTAGAAAAATCCAAAAATAGTAATTTCAGTTTCTGATTGTAGATATGGTCTTGTAGTTTCTCTTAAAAATAATCTCCTGGTATTTTGAGCTTTCAAGAAATTTTTAAATTGAAAAATACTCCTGGATGTGAATAGTCTCTTTTTTTCTACTGTTTTTTTTAGAAAATAACAAAAACATCAGAAAATTGTGAAAAATTATCAAAAATATTTTAAAATATATAAAACCCAAAAACATTTTCCTTGGACTTTTTTGTATATTTTTGACCTTTGTGAAAAATACAAAAAGAGTGCTGTGTGTGTTTTTGTGCATTTTGTGCTTATTCGAAAAATACAAAAAATATAAAAGTCAAAAACCACTAAAAATAATCCTTTGAAATTTGACTATAGAGTTTTTTTAAACGTGCTCCTTGTGTTCGACCCTGGTCGCTATACCAGGTATAAAGAATAGCGAAAAGCCGCTTACATTGTTTCATTGATTAATCTTTTATTGAGTGGTTTAAAATATAAATTTTTCTCGATTGACCGTGCCACGTGGTTGAGAACAACGCCAACATTGTGATATTATTATTTATCCTCTCTTAACTGCGTCGGATTTCGTGTCATCACCTCCTGTTGTTGTGTTTTAATTTTTAATTTTTTTATATATTTTTTATTTGGTATTTTTACCCGACAGACCCTATAATCTTTTTAAATGACCTCTACGACCTTTGAAAAATCGATATTCCTCCCTCGACCCCTTAAACTTGCTCTGTCTTACCCTATAGACCCTACCGTTAATTTGAGGTCTTTTGAGTTAACTAGTTGGGTTTAAGTTGAGTTAATCTAACCCTAGCAAATCCAAGGGTAGGTTTTCTTGCACTCTCCCTCCTTTCTTATTCTCTCTCATTCCTCCTAGTCCTTCCCCGTCAAGCAGCTGGACCGCCATTTTCTCCGCCTCCATTTCCTCCCCTTCATCTTCATCAGCACCATTGAGGTCATCTCCGTGTTGTACAATCTCGTCACTGATGACGCTGAGATCGTCAGCTAGATCGGCCATCTAAACGGGACGTGCGGGGAGGTTGGGGTGTGGGGTAGGGGGTTGACTTGGAGGAGGTAGAGCTTGTTGGTAGTGGGTCGGCCGGTGTGGGGGAGGGAGCAATGGAGCTTGGGGGAGGGGGAGGGGGGGCTTCAACCGGCGTCGAGCGGGATGACTCCGGCCTCAAGAAGTCCTTCCTCCACACGGGCAGCTGGTACCGCATGGGACCCCGGCAGTCAAGCCTCCTGGACAAGCTCGACGCCTCCTCCGCCACCGTGATCCGCGACTCCTCCGTGTCCGTGCTCTTTTGCACCCTCGTCGTCGCTCTCGGTCCCATCCAGTTCGGATTCACGAGTGGGTACTCCTCGCCCACGCAAGATGACATCATCTGCGACTTGGGTCTCTCCATATCGGAGTTCTCGGCGTTCGGCTCTCTTTCTAACATGGGGGCCATGGTGGGTGCTATAGCGAGCGGGCAGATTGCCGAGTACATCGTCCGAAAAGGGTCATTAATGATAGCCTCCATCCTGAACATCATAGGCTGGTTGGCGATATCTTTCGCAAAGTATTCATCGTTCCTGTACATGGGTCGATTGCTGGAAGGCTTCGGTGTTGGTGTCATATCATATACAGTTCCTGTATACATCGCAGAAATCGCTCCTCATAACATGAGAGGAAGCGTTGGTGCTGTGTATCAGCTCTCAGCAACGTTGGGGATCATGTTGGCGTATCTCCTTGGTCTGTTCATCCGTTGGAGGGGGCTCGCGGTGCTGGGAATATTGCCCTGTACGCTTTTAATTCCTGGCCTTTTTTTCATCCCGGAATCTCCTCGATGGTTGGCCAAGATGGGCATGCTGGAAGATTGCGAAGTTTCCTTGCAAGTTCTGCGAGGGTTCGACACAGACATCTCCGTGGAGCTGAACGATATAAAGAGATCTGTCACATCGACCAACAGAAGGTCCGCTACTATACGAGTTGCTGATCTCAAGCCTCGAGCAGGTAGGCGCGGGCGTGTAGGCAGGGCAGGGGAGGTGGTGGTGCCGCGGGAGGGAGGGCTTCGAGGAGGAGCACTGCTCGAGGTTCATGTTGCAAGCGGAGGGGGTTATGGATGCAAAAATCCCTAATATAAAATAAAGAATGTAACGGAATCCGGTCACTTTTAACGGTCAAATGGATGTGGGTTAACCACAGGGTCTGTGGAGTAAAGATTAGTAAGTTTAGGGGGTCGAGGAGGATATCGATTTTCCAAAGGTCGTAGAGGTCATTTAAAAGATTACAGGGTCTGTCGGATAAAAATCCCTTTTATTTTTCTTTATGTTGTAAACTTAAGCAGAGATATATAAAAAAACTTTTTTTTACTTATTTCTTTTTTTAGATAGAAAATGTAAATAGAACGACAAAAATTATTATTATTTATTAGTTTTTTTAATTTTGATTTTCCTGCAAAACAAAGATTAGAGAGAAACAAAAAACAAAAATTTTACTTTTTTAATTTTCCTGCAAAAACAAATGTGAGATAAACAGGAAAATAGTTATATTTTTTTATTTATACACAAAAATGGAACGAGTGAATGATATGGATCTTGCATGTAGCGGAAGATAGATCCATGGCTCCGGTCACGCACTGCTCTGGTCACCGTGCGTGACCAGAGGTGATAGATTATGTAGGGTAGAACGTGAAAATGGTGGGATACGAAAAATGAGATGGAAATCGATGGCGGATCGGACGTAAAATACGATGGATTTTTTTAATTTTTGAGATCTAAAGTCTATAAAAATGAGAGAAAATACGACCTATGATATATCCTAGAGAAAAATACAAGAAATAAAATATCTACAAGACGGCTCTTGGAGATCAGGCTCCTCTCCACCAAAGATTGATCAAAAAGTGAATGAGGAGGAGGATCCCATTAAAAAAGAAGACAAAAGTAAAAAATGAAAAATATCTACAAATGAGGAAGGTGTTCATTGGTTAATTATAAAATAACTTAATTAATTATTTAAGAATTTTGGAATTAAATAAGTTAAATAAATTAAGTAATTTCCAAAAATTAATTAGCCACCATAATGGTGGTCATTAAAGGTATGGAATAAAATTCTATATACATGATAAGTATATAAATCAAATAAATCAAATAAATCAAATAATTAAATAAAAATTTTATAATTAAACTAAATTAATTAAATAATACTAGATAATTAAAATTTTTGATGATTTTTTACTTAAGATTAGTTGTATACACATATTATATACATATAATACACTTTACATGGGTACAAATAAGAAAATAATTTTTAAAATACATTTATTTTATTTTCAATTTTTATTTTTAAAGAAAATATTATTTACAAATTTGTAAATTATGTATATAAAAATAAATATGAATAAATATGTACACTAAATAATGGTGAAACTTCACAAAACACCCCAGAAAACTAACTTTTTAACCGTAACTTCAAAAATTATGAAATCATAGCCATTTAAAAGATAATTTAATTTAGAGTATAATGAATGTGAGTTTAATTCAATTTGAGTTCATATGGAGTCGGAATTGGTATTTCAATGATCGCATTGTGGCTTTTCGAATGGTGATTAATTGTAACATATACATTATTTTTCTTTGTAATTATTTTTATTATTTACAATATATTTTTATTTACAACTTTTGTTTAGAAAAATAGTTAATTTGAGGTCAAATTAGTACAAATAAAACAGTACAAGTTTTATACAAATATACAGGGAATTGGGATTTTATCACTTGTGCCCCTCCGAGATATCGCAATATCACTTATGCCTCTGTCTTTTTGGTAATATCAGTTGTGCCCCTCACTTCTTTCTCCGTTATCACTTGTGCCCTTCCGTCAGATTAACCGTCAATGAGTTGATTTAACCATGGTTTTTTCAAACCTTGGTGCAGTTAAGAAGGGTATTATTGTCCAGCCTCCTCTTCTTACTCCTCCAACCTCCTCCTCCCTCTCCGCCCGGAGTTCACCGGAGTTCGCATGTGCCTGCACCGCGCACGACCACAGCCGAGCAAGATCCACTGTAGGGGATCCGTCGGATGGTAGAATGACGCTGGCGATATCACAGCCGACGATCCTCTCGCGTCAAACAGTCAAGATGAACAAAGCTGATCTTCATAGTAAGCGAGAGGGACCGCACATTACATTCAGAAAACCTCTGGTCATGGTAACAATCTTGACCATTATACAGAAGATATGGAAAGAAAAAATTGGTCAAAATGGTGCAGACATCGTATGCACCCTCAAAATTTTGTGTTCAAACTTGGGAACTAAGAGCAGCAAAGATCAACACACGTTGCCGAGGCCAAGGGAGTAATCAATACTTGTAGTCCTTGACGTGGAGGCTCTCGGACACGCCCTCTCCCTTGGCGGCATCACCCTTGTAGACGCCGAGGGTGGCCTGGGAGTTGGCCTTTGCCCTCGCCAAGAAGGCAACCTACACCTTCTCCTTGTTCTCGTCCTTGCCACCCCATGCCTTGAGAGTGCTCTGCAGCAAGGCACGCCCAAAGGAGAAGGAAAGGGTCCACGGCTTCTTCTTCCCCTCCAGCTTGTTCATGGCGTCCAGATTGACGGACGCCTCCTTCTCGCTCTGCCCTACCGACAGGAACATGATCCCATGAACCGCCGTAGGGACAACCCTCAGCAGGGCCCGGACCGTGTGCTCCGCCACCACCTCCGGCGCAACTTTCTGGGTAGCGGATCCTGGGGTGACCATGGGCTTCAGGAGGATTCCCTCGAGGAGGACGTGGTGATCATTGAGGGCTTTGTAGACCGACGCAAGGATCTTCTCGGTCACGGCTACGTAGATGGCGATGTCGTGGGAACCATCCACGAGGATCTCGGGCTCGACGATGGGGGCGATGGGAGGGGAGGGAGAGCAGGACAGCGCGTGGAGGGGAGGGGGCGACCTTGGGGACGCGGGGCGACGCGGGGGAGGGGAGGGGGCGACCTAAGGGACGCGGGGCGACGCGGGGAGGGGGAGCAGGGCGGCGGGGAGGGGAGGGTGCGGTCCAGGGGACGCGGGGTGGAACGGGGAGCACGGGGCAGGCCCAGGGGAGCACGGGGCGGCGTGGGGGAGGGGGTGGTCCAGGACGATCGCGAGCTCGGGGAGGAGCTGGGGAAGGCAGGGGCGGAGAGGGAGGAGTAGGAGGTTGGAGGAGGAGGAAGAGGATATGGGAAGAGGAGGAAGAAAAAGAGGATGAGGAAGATGGTGTAAAAATGACCACTGAACCATTTTTTTAAAAATAATTCCGCTTATGTCCTCAAAATTAACGTCCGTTTGCACTGTGGATGGACGGCAACTAACCTAAGGGGTACAACTGATAAAACGACAAGAAGTGAGGGGCACAACTGATATTACCAAAAATATAGGGGCATAACTGATATTGCGATATCTCGGAGGGGCACAAGTGATAAAATCCCTAGGGAATTTATATACAAATTATTTTTGGATTTTTGACAGAAGACCCTATCTCCCCCTACTTTATTCCTGGTCGATCAGGTCAAGTCTTGATCTTCTTTCGGGGTTCGGGTCAGTCTGTATTTATTGCATAAATACATACTTTGTTTTTCTTTTCTTTCTCTTTTCTTCATTATTCTTTTATTTAAGCACAAAAAGTGTTAAAAATGTATATTTAACAAATGCATGCAAAATGGTAAAATTATGGAATTAGTGGGTATTTACAAGTATTTAACTAAGAAAATGAAACTAAAATAAAAGAATAAAGGAGATGAATCGTGGATTCATCATCTAGTCCCTTAGCAAACACTTATTTGGAAAATAAGTGAAAACAAAAATAAAGAAAAGAAAAAGGAAAGAAGTTAGAACAATGTTTACTTCTAAACTTATCTTCATAAAAATGTAGTCTGGGACTCTGTCGGACCTTTGGATTATTAGTGTATAAGAACCTTAGTGGAAAATGGATTTAAAATCTAACAGCCTCTAAGATCCACAAGACTCCTATTCAGGTCTCCTCAACAGTCAGATCAGAACAAGTCTACATACACAAATTCTTATGACTATGAATTCTTACTTGTACGGTGTAAGTGAAATATAACTCCTCAACTCAATAGTAGCGAAGGAACAACCTCTCTCAATAAGGTAACTCTAATCCCCTAGTCTAGCAACTCTTTCCTCGAGGAGCAGGGATATTCCCTTCTAAGTTCAAGTACAACCAGCTCAAGAAGAGTGGATGGAGAAGATAAAGGACGGTAACCAGTTTAGTTACCTATCCTTGGATGCATGACCAATGTAGCCATGTCACCCGCTGCAAGCTCACAAATGTATGACTTTGAAGCTCTTATTCTCTTTTTTTCTCTTGTATATACACTCCGGCAGACATTTTACTTTTCAATCAGGCCTGTCCACTTTTAGAGATTCTGCCTTTTTTTTCTTTTTTTTTCTTCTTTTTTTTGAAAATATATACAAGGTGCAACAGGTACATAAAGAGTTTTCCTCTTGAGCGAGTAGACTATCCCTCTCTTAAAGCATTATTGCAATCCCACAGCTCCTTTCTATAGACCTCAACATCACCAAACCAGGTTGAGACACACTTCCCTCCCTAGAGGAGGAGGAGAGATCCCGCCTAGATGTACTACCCTCGTATGCAAACACGAGCCAAAAGATTATGCCCCCTCACTACCTCCTCCATGAAGAGCTACGTGTAGAGTGCTTTGTCCAAGGTAAGCCACGGCATGAAAGAATCATGCGTGTGTTGTTAAATATTCTACTTAGACTAATCAAGATGACATGTGAACATAGTCTTATGGACCCAAAGAATTAAGTCATTAGGACTTGAAAAGTCATAACTCCAAATCTTATAAGGTTCCTCTAAAATTAAGTGGATTAAGGTCTAACTAATCTCGATTCTTCAAATTTATTCCAGACTTAATTTAAATGTCACTACTATCCTGAAAAATGCACATGCCAATGCTAGAAAATATGTACAATGCAAAGAAAACAAAATCTTTTTGTGAAACCATTTTCAAAATTTTGAAATTTTTATGGATTTTTAAAAAATGATGCACATGCAAAAGTTTTTTTATGCAAATAGTTAGTAATATATACACGTATATTCAACAACTTTTATATATATATTTTATTATTTTATTTTATTTTTATTTAAGGATTAGAGAAGATATACACATATTTACACTGGGGTGAATCAATTATTTACAAGAGTCATGAGAAAGGATTTACAACTTGAGTAATTTATACACGTATATACACAGTTGGAATTTTTTTGAATTTTCTTTTTGAATTTTTGTGATGCATATATTCCTCAAATTTATTTGAAAATAATTTTACAAACAATTTTTATAACTATAGTCCAAAATAATGTTCCACACAATTTTGCAATCCTTCACAATCTTTTGAAAACAATTTTGCAAACATTTCTCAAACAATATATATATATATAGATTTTCAAAATAATTTTTCAACCATTTTTCCAAACATTTGCAAATAATTTTACAAAATCATTTTTTTCACGCAAAGATAAATTTTTTTTTACAAGCCACAATATTTTTACAAAGGTTGAAAATATTTTTCAAATATTTTTCAAATAGTTTTCAAAACATTTTTCAAATAGATTTTCAAACTACTTTCAAAATATTTTAACATGACTTATTAGTCAGTATGTACAAGAAAAAAATTTGAGGAAATTTCTGCATCTTTTTTTAGTTTTTTTGTATTTTTTTACCAGTATTTACACAGTATGTTAGCCATATTAAAAATATAAAACTACGTGTTATGGAAAAAGTATATATACAATATATACGACACCCCCTATACTTAACTCGAACTATGTCCTCATAGTAATCAAAGAGCTGGAAATAAAGACATAACTCGTGCTACGTATAGAAAAGTGAAAAGAATAGTATACTGCAACAACGAATAAAAGAATATAATCAATAGAAGTCAGTGATCCCCTATACTTAGGATTAAGTAATCCTAAGTTACACAAGGGGAAAATCGAGGAGTAGAATGTATAGAGTCTACCTCCCCTATACTTAGGGTAGAATATCCCTAAGTATAGGCCACAAAACAGAGGTAAAAAGAATCAAAAGAATAATCACAAGTCTGACACCCTAAGTATGAAATGATCATGAGATGGAGAAGGGGTGTGAGACAGAAAGAATGTATGATATGGACAAATGGATCTATACAGATGTGATCAATGTTGAGGTTCCTCTCAACGAGCGCTAGAGTTTACGCCCCTAGCTGGGCGCAAAGGCTAGGATAACATTGTATCAAGGTTCAGGACGACATTTGTGAGGTGAATATCGTATTGTCGTTGCAGTCTCAGTGAGGGAACAACAACGAACTCAATATAGGAAATGATAACATCCAAGTAAACAATCAAACGGGTGTCTGCTACCGGGTAAAGAGATTGGCAGATGAAATCGGGCTCCAGTAGCACAAAAGAAATCATCAGCTCAAGATCTGAATTGAGTGAATGGATGGAGCCGAAGAAATCAAACGTGGAGAAGGAAGGATCTAGCAGGGAATCCTCCACGTCAATCACAGTCTCGAATAGATAAGGAAGATCAAAATCAGGAGACTCACTAAAAACATTGATGTCGATGCATATAATGTAGACAAATCAGTGAAATCATCGAATACCTCAAAGATTGGGTCATCCTCGCGAGGGTCGTCGAGGAGATAAACTTCAAACTCATGAACATATGAGAAAATTTGGAAGGATGCGAGGGCGAGAGGAAGGGTGGGTGGAGGTGAGAGGGCGTCGTCGCTTGAGGAAGGATGGTCATAGCCGCGGCCCTCTTGGTGCTCTTCCTCGCGGCCAGGGAGGGCCTCTTCCCCGTAGTCAGGGAAGGTCTCTTCCGTTCGGTCGGGGGTGCTTCAGGTGCGGCTCTTTCGACCATTGGGCGAGGTAGTGCAGGGATCTTTCGACCATTGGGCGAGGCAGTGCAAAGGAACTGCGACTTTTGGTGGGGGAAGGTGGCGGCGGGGGTGCCTTGTCCAAGGGGACCTCTGACGTGAGATTGGCTACAGGAGGAAGCTTCAGGGGAGATGTTGTTGCATTGTCATCTTGGAGGGTTCTTGCTAGAGGGCTGGCTGAAGGCGAAGCTGATGCTCTGTTATCTCTGTCTCAGTCAAGGAGGTCGATGCTCTGTTGGAGACACGTGAGGGCGGAGGATGGTCTGGTCTCGCAGAGAAGGATGAATCTGTTGCGGGTAAAGGGGATTCCGTTGTTGTGGAGGAGTCTAATCGAGTGCGTCAGTGTTTGGAAGGGATTGTGGAGGTAGTCGGTTTGGCTACCAATGGTGTTTCACCAGGGGAGTGGCTGGATCCGTTGATATGGGTTCGTAGCCTGCACCCACGGTTGTTGGGGTGGTGGTCGATATTCGTGGAGGGGCGGGGGCTGCATCTGGAGGTCTCGTCAGCAGATCTCGTGGTTGGGGAGGAGTTCGTCTGCTGCAGCATAGCGGGGGATCTCGGTGAAGGTGCGGCGAACCGGTGGTGCCTGCATCAGTCGCGGCGATGGCAACGGGAAACCCCGATAATTCGGGGACCGTTGGTATTCTGCATGCAGTCCCGCAGGAGGCGGCGATTCAAGTGGTGCAGGCGTCTCCTCGTGTCCACCAATCAATGCCATTTACAACGGTGGATGTGATCACACAGGAGGCTGCAATTAAAAGGGTGCAAGCGTCTCCTCATGTCTACCAATCAAGGCCTTTTCCAGCTGGGCATGCAATAACAGATGAAGCCACTATGCACGTGGGTCAAAATCCTCCTCATATCCAATATTTAATCCACCGCAGTTTTTGGGTGCAAGTGGGGCTAGACGAAGCTGATTCGGTGCAGCTATTGCCAGAGCATGCTATGCTGGCGAGGAATGAGGGGCCGAGTAGGAAGCCCTTCGAATTTGTGGAGCAGTTAAGAAGTCCGAGCCATGCGGTGGAGGTGGATTAAGAGCGTGGAGATGTTTCTTCGGAGCCGGATCCCGGGACATCTGTGGTTGCGGATCCGACTCCTGGGGGCAATGGCGCGTCCAGGCAGGAGGCCCGAATAAATTTGATTGTGGACCTCCATCAGGAAATTGTGAAGGATACTTTTTGGCAGCAGAATTTGAAAGGTGTGGACGGGTGTGTGGGTCTCGCGGGGGAAAACGAGGTGAGGTCCTCGTTGTTGGTTTCGGCTTCCAAGGCAAGAGGTGGGTGCGGGAGTAAGGGGGGAGTGCCTGCTCTCATGGGACTGGATGATCTGACGCAGGGTGTTTTGCAGGGTGATCCGGCGCAAGGCGATGTGCGACCGATTAGCCTGGTTGGGGGAGGTCCAGAAGGGTTTATGGGAGCTGAGGGAAGCACACAGGTCTTGGAGTGGGGGTGGGTCGGGTGGTGTTTTGAGCGGAAGTCTCGGGTTTGGAGGAAGAAGGGGAAACAGAGGATGGGAGTGGAATCAGCCTGGGGGATGGGGCGAGTTGGAGGAGTTGGCTCTGAGGCTGTGGAGGAGGGATCGTGGTCTCCAATCGGGAGACCAAGCTTCTTCAGCTTGTTGGACAGAAAATTCGCAGAAAGCTTGGGCGTGATACCGCCGCGTGGGAAGGTGAAAGCAGTTTCCTCATGAAGGTGCTATCGTGGAATGTTAGGTGGTTGAGCCATCCTGAGAAACGGCTTTGTGTTAAGAATATGATTAGTGATGCTAAAGTGGATATTGTGCTTCTGCAAGAAACGAAAATTTCGAGACCAGGTGGAGAGGAGTGGCGTGAGCTGGGTGGTGGAGTTTCTTTTGACTTTGCTGAGGTTGAGGCTCAGGGAGTGGCCGGTGGGCTGCTCACAGGGTGGAGGAGAGATGCTTTTCAAAAGCAGGGGGAGAGGAGTTCCTTGTTCTCATTATCCGTGTGTCTGAAGCGGAAAAGCGGATGGGGTTATCTTTACAGTGACTAATGTGTATGGCCCTACGGGCCAAGTGCCTGGCTCTTTGGCTGTGGATCTATTTGAGGTTAGTGCTAGCAGAGAGGAGGGCATTTGGCTTGTTGGTGGCGATCTAAATGTGACTTTATTGCCGGATGATAGGCCGTTGAGGGGAGTTGGGCATGAAGCAGGTTCGGAAGATCTCGGGAATCTGGTCGATACTTTGGGTCTCACACTTATTGATGCGGCAGGATGTGCTTACACTTGGCGGAATGTCAGGTCAAGATCTCGCTGGATAGATTTCTCCTCTCGCCTGAGGAGGTGGTCTTTCCCCTTTCTCTGGCATGGTCGCTTCCTCATGCTCACTCAGACCACACGCCGATCCTTTGGTCCTCGGAGGAGCGTAGAAAAACCAGGTTCTGTTTCAGATTTGAGCAGATGTGGCTATTGGAGGAGGGCTTTAAAGAGGGAATAGAGGTGCTTTGGAGAGGGTGTCAAGTCGAGGGATCGGCGGTGGCTCGCCGGCTTCCAAGTTGATGCTGCTGAAGAAGTTCCTGCTTGAGTTCGGGCGCAGCGTGAAGTTACAGCGGAGAAAGAGACGGCTCGAGGCGCAGCAAGGAGTGGCTCGACTGGATGGGCAGGACGATCAGAGGGGCTTGGAACCATATGAGGTGTTGGAACAGGCCAGGCTGTTAGAGATGTTGCTTCTTGAGGATAGGAAATAGGAAGTGGAATGGAGGCAGAGGTCTAGACAGAAGTGGTTGCGGGAAGGGAACGCGAACACGAGGTTTTTTCATTCGATGGCTTCTGGGAGAAGAAGGAGAAATTTTATGCACTGTCTTGAGGGGGGGGGGAGGGTGGAGGGGGAGATTCTGCTTGGGCGAACTCTCAAAGAGCATTTTGTGGGCTTGTCGAGGAGAGGGGAGGGTGATGTATGGGGGTGGCGTGGAACAGGGGTGGGGTCCTTGTCAGAGGAGAAAGCACTAGGGCTTGAGGCCCCTTTTGATGAAGAAGAGGTCAAAAGAGCGGTATGGGGTTTTAATGCAGATGGTGCACCTGGACCGGATGGTTTTCCAGTTTTATTCTATAGGGAATTTTGGGACCTGTTGAGGGAAGATGTACTTGCAGTTATCAATGAATTCAGAGATGGTAACCAGGGCTTCGAGAAGGTTAATCGAGCGCTTCTCTTTCTCCTTCCGAAGAAAGAACACCCATTACGAGTGGAAGATTACAGGACAATTGCTTTATCAAATGCAATCTATTTGATAGTGGCCAAAGTGCTGGCAAATAGGTTGAGGCAGGTGCTGGATGATGTTATTTTACAGAATCAGTCTGCGTTTATTCTGGGGTGACAGATGGCAGATGGGCTAGTTGTAGCTTCTGAGATTTGTCACCATTGGAGATGAGAAAACAAGAAGGGAATGATTTGGAAGATCGACTTTGAAAAAGGTTATGACTGCGTGGACTGGAGATTCTTGTGGACTTCTCTTCGGAAGCGCGGCTTTACGGACCTCTGGATTGCTTGGATGAAGAGGTGTGTCACGACCTCGTCCTATACGGTTCTGGTAAATGGAAGGCCAGAAGGGGATTTTTTCCAACCACAGAGGGGGGTGATAAAGGGTTGTCTGCTAGTGATTAACTACGAGATACGAGGGTCTAAATGCCTCACACAAGGTGGAGACAAAGTTGTTGCGGCGACCCTCGGTAAATCCCGGCTAAGTCAACAATTAACTCATGAATAATATCAAGCAATGGAAATCAAAGAGTGGAGTTAAAATATATTATAACTCTAAAAAGTATGTGTATAGTACAAGTATGTAGAGTGTCGAACACAGGGAGCAAGCAGGATAGAACAAGCAAAAATACACAAAATGTGAGTGTGAATATGTGCTAATTTTTTTGGATTTTTAATTTTATATTTTTTTATTTATTTTTTGATTTTATATTTTGATTTTTTAATTTACTGATTTTATATTTTCTTTTTGTATTTTATATTTTTGTATTTCTCTTTTTCTATTTAATAAAGATATAATAGATATAAGGAATATATAATACAAGAAAGATACGAGAGAGATAAAAATAGGGAAAAATACTTAAAATACAGAAAATAAATGTTTTTGTTAATTTTATATTTTTCTGATGTTTTTATGGATTTTCTGGATTTTTTCTAATTTTGTTGATATTTTTAAAGGCAAAAATACAAGAAAACAGTGAGCAAGGTTGCTGGCTGAAATTAAAATGAGGATGAAAAATACCAAAGAGTATCCAAAATTCCTCAAATTAATTTTAAACTAAAGAAAATAAATCCGAGAAAATACAGAAACTGAAATTATATTTTTAGGATTTTTATAGAATTTTTAAGATTTTTGTAAATATTTTAGGGGTTTTGTAATTTTTAGGAGTTTTCTTTTGAAATTTTTAATTATTTTTGTACTGACACTAAAAGATGATAAAACATGCAAAATATATTTTTTTTGGAATTTTTCAAAGACTTTTTATAATTTTTATGTATTTTCTAATGCAAACAGTGCTGAAAATGTATGTTTTTTTATTTTTAATAAATATGAAAATGCTATAAAAATGCAAATTAAGAATATGGCATTAAACTACAATGCAACGAGAGCCTATGATATTTTTTTGATAATTTTCCAAGTTAAAATGATGTATGAAACAAACACAAACATCCAAGCAAAAATAGAATACTTGGAAGGGCATAACCGTAAATACACAGAAGTCCAAGGGCCTACTTGCAATTTTTCCAAAGATATATAACGTTAAATACAATTTTCTGGACTAAAATTAAATACCCAAACCTGGAGGGGGTTCACTACAAAATGTCCAACTCACGCGCACTGGGCACGTGACCTAGCAGGGGTATTTTTGCAATTTTACAAAGTCCCAAGGGCTCAGATGTAATTTTACCAAAATCAACTTAATAAAAAAGTTCATGGACCAAATCGAAATAGACAAACTCCCAAGGGAGTCCGTGCAAAATGTCCACCACCCCACGTGCACGGGTCATGTGAGGTGACGTGGACTGGACTTAAATGCAAATATGAAAACTGCGGGGGTCTAAATGCAAATGTTACAGAAATATTCAAAATACAACTAAAATTTTATGGACTGAAAATAAAATACAAAATGGGCGAGGGTGTAAGTGCAAAATACCCTTGCCTAAACTCCTCGTACGCGATAGAATGACGGAGGGCCGCTCGCTTATCCACGTGCCACGCGCACAACGCACGATGATGGTTCGGCGATGATCGGCTGAGAGAATGATCTGGTGGCTGGAGCGCTAGAGGAATTAACGGTCGAGATGTGATCTGGAGTTGTGCCCTGATCGGACGGTGGAGGTACCCGGAGCAAGAACGGGGAAGAACTTCGTTGAGATGAATTTCCTCCGGCGAGATGGCGCTATTCCGGTGGTCTGGGCCGCAACAAAAAGGTCGGGGAAAATCCTCTGATGATGCTCTGCTTGCTGGGACCCTCAAAATCGCCGGAGAGGCACTGTAGCGTAGTCGCGAAGGCGGCGGAGCCTGGAGCTCCGGGTATCTCCGGTGGAGTGCGAATCCAAGTTTTAAGGGTATGTTAAGCTCCCACTACCTGCAGAAATGGGTGAGAGGGTCCAGGCCAAACTGCCTGGACCCCGCGGAGGCGTGAAGGTGGTCTGTGGAGCGAAAGGGAAACTTGTCGGAGGTGCGCTCCGGCGAGGCGATCGGGAACGACGATAGGGCGAACGATAGACGAATTGGTCGATGGGAAAATTAAGCTACAACTACGGTGGACAAAAAGCGAAAAGAAAAGGGGGGAAAGGCAAACCTCGAAGGTGGGGGACCTGAGATAGTAGAACCTCAACGCCGGAGATGGCAGAGGTGGAGGAGCCACCCTGGTGCTTGCTCGACCGATCTGATACGCTGAGGCAGAAGCTGTCACCTTCCTCTCACTCAAGGACACAAAAACGGGAGCAAAGCGAGTGCTACGGGGGTTCAAACTCGAGCTCGAAGGTGGCGGGTCCATTATGTAGGAAGATGGTTGTGTGACTTGCGGGTGAGACCACGCTCGAATGATGAAGATCTGGGGAGATCTGAAGGAGTGGCGTGGCTCGGTGATGATAGGGGAAGAAGTTCCAAGAAGGACTCAAGGGAAGAAGACGCAAGGATTAGGCTCGGAACTTGGGCGAAATCGGGCTCGAATCAGGCTGTCAGAAGGTGGCAGACCTCGGTCAGGTAGTTGACCGAGGTCAACAGACGACCGTACCTGGTTGGTCCACGTGGACCAATCAGGAAATTCGAAGCAAAAATTATTTGTAAAATGAAATAAAATAGTAAATGAATTTATTAATTTTAGGTTATAAAATAAAAAATATTTATTATTTTATAAAGAATTTCAAGGTGATTTTTATTTATTTTTATGAAGTATATAATTACAAGTTACCTTTTATACACTATATAGGTATATATATCTATATATTTTATTATTTTATTTTCATTTTGTGTATTTAATTTACTTATTTATGTTTATTATTTTTAATATTTATAGAATATTTTTATACACTTAAATATATTTTTATTTGATTT
Source organism: Ottelia alismoides (assembly GCA_037367405.1). Classification (NCBI taxonomy): domain Eukaryota; kingdom Viridiplantae; phylum Streptophyta; class Magnoliopsida; order Alismatales; family Hydrocharitaceae; genus Ottelia; species Ottelia alismoides. The sequence continues at coordinate 646,009 of JAZKJV010001145.1, forward strand.
TTCTGATGTATTTTGTACACTTAATAAAATGTAAAGAGTAATTTTATAGGTATAGGTATAGGTATTATACCTAGGTATGCTAATTATACAAGTATTTTATTTTGTGTTTCTTTTGTATTTTTATTCTAATTTTAATATACATAAATTGTAAATAATATTTACAAAATTATAAAAATATAAATATATGAAAATAATGGCTAACTAATATAATGAATATTTTATTTTGTACAAGTATACAATAGGGGTCCAAAACTCAACTTTCAAACCATAGCTCCGCCAAATGCGAAACCATCTTTATTAAATAGATTATTTAAAATTATATACAATTAAAGGTGAGTTTGATGCATTTCGAGCTTTTATTTGAGAGATACAAGTCTGGGAAGTTGGCATTTTGGATTCTTATTCAGATCATAACTTTTTATCTGTACAATATTTTTGACTGAAATAAATTTTGTATTTTTACTCATTTAATTATCTATAACTTTCATGTACAAAGTTTCTTTATTTGAGGTATAAAAAGTGGAACCAAAAATAGGTGTCAAAATGAATAGGGAAAGAAGAAAATGAATATGTATCTGACCCTTATCTCCCTCTACTTTATTCCTTGTCGACCTAGTCATCGAGATGCCTAGGTATCGGGGTTTCGGTAATAAAATATTTACAATATTTTATTCTTTTTCTTTTCTTTTATTTATTCTATAATTTTAGCTTTAAATATAGTATTTTATACACTATTTACATGCATATGCATGAATGCTAAGATGCTCTAATTAAGCCTATTTACATGCATTCACTAGGGGTTTTAAGGCCAAAATGATAGAATAAAGATGATGAAACGTAGATTCATCAGCTAGCACTCATGCTTTTTGTTTTAGTGGCTGATGCTTTAATAGTAATATTCAGGAGAGCTGTCGACGAAGGTTGGTGTGAGGGGTTCTGTATGGGTTCCATCTCGATTCCCCTGTTGCAGTATGCAGATGACACGGTGATTTTTCTAGGGGGCACGGATGAGATGCACAGACGATCGGGGCAGTTAGTTGATATGTTCAACAGAATTTCTAGTCTCAAGCTCAATAGAAGTAAGTCAATGGTGGTTCAGTTTGGGATGGGCGAGGAGGAGAGTAGAGAAAAGGCTATGATCTTAGGTTGCCCTTTGGGTGAGCTACCTATTTCTCACTTAGGGCTTCCTTTAGTAGCGGGAAGGTTGAGGAAGGCGGATTGGGACATGGTTCTCAGGAGATTCGAGCAGAGACTGGCGGGATGGAAGGCAGTTACCCTATCTAAGGGTGGGAAATTGATTCTTTTAAAACATGTGCTATCTGCGATTCCTATCTTCTTCTTCTCAATAAGGATGATGTCGGCGGGGGTCAGGAAGAAGATTGAGGTAATGATGAGGCCATTTTTTTGGTGAGACAGGAGGCTTCAGAGATCTGGAATACATCTCGTAAATTGGGACGAGCTCACGAGATGTAAAAGCAAAGGAGGTTTGGGTATTAGGGATGTAAGTTGTATGGATAAAGCATTGCTAGCTAAGTGGGTCGCACAGATTTGGGGAAGCACTGATAGATTGGAGATAAGCCTCTTACGCACCATGTATGGTGTCAAGGGATCCCTAGAGGCGGGCAAAGTGCGTTTCGAGTCCTCTCTGTGGAGTGGTGTTCGTGAAATTTTGCCGCAGCTAAGGATGAGATTGATACCGAAGGTTGGTGCAGGGGTCGACTTCAGATTTTGGCAAGACAACTGGACCGGAGAGGGTGTTCTCTGCAATAGGTACCCAAGATTATTTGCTCTGACAACAAACAGGGAGAGTTCTGTGGCTGATATTGGCGGATCTGGATCATGGACCCTGCAATTCTTGTCTGAGCTTTCAGACCGAAGGTTGGAAGACTTGGGTAGACTATTGTCCGAGCTGCCCTCTCCAGAGTGTATTACTCAGGACAGGGACCATTTTATTTGGGAGGGAGAAAGATTCTCAGTGAAGAAGGCATATAGAATGTTCAGAGGGAGCACCAATGCTTTGGATCCAAACATGCAGCAAGATATGAAGATAATTTGGGCTAGCAAGATTCCAAGTAGAGTGAAAGTCTTTCTGTGGTTCCTCAGAAGGGGTAGACTGTGTGACAAAGCAATAAGGGGTTGGATATTTGGCGTTACGGATACCCACTGTGACAGATGTGGTGCACAATCGGAGGATACAAAACATTTGTTCTTTGCCTGTCCTTTTTCAGATCAGGTTTGGAAGGGAGTTGGGGGTCTCAGGGGTCCGACACGGTGGAGTAGATGATTTCTGGAGTTCGATAAGGACGGTGGGGAGAAATTCCACAGACGACTGTGCCTTGCCTTTTGCTGCTCTTTGGGCCATCTGGGGAGGAAGAAATGATCTAGTTTTTAAAAAATCAAAGGTTCTATTCAAAAAATGTATTAGCTTATGGTCTTTCCCTGTATCGTTTCTGGTCCACAAGGTAATGTACCTATATAGTACTCTCTTAATATAAATACTTTTTGCGGTGAGTCCCAACTCAGGATTTCACCCTCTTTTTCATAAAAAAATGATCAGAAGTATCAAAATACTCAATCTCGTGATCCGATAGATCGGATGCACTCCCAGAAATTGAAATTGAGTACGCAGCCTCGGGGAGTAATGCCAAATCATCAGGAAATTAGGGATCTATGCTATCAAATATCTTATCTTCCAACAATGTATCGACCTCATCAAATGGGAGGATACAAGACTCAAATATGGGACTATCAAGGTCTGTCAAATCAACAATCGGTCCCTCATCAAGCTCACTATGCTGAGATGAATCCAAATAATGTATATCTGAATCTGAGAAGATCTCCTGAAGAAAAGACACTGACTCAACTGGACATGGAAATTGGAATGACTCAAAGGATGGCTGAGATATGGGTTCCTCCTCTATTTCTTGGGATACTAGCATATCTAGAATCCAAGAATCTTCGATGTGGAAGTCCGGGACTGGCTCAAAATCTGATTGTAAATCCAATGTAAACTCGACCAATTTCCAGCTCTGGGAACTCTCAGTGGTAGTCAACACATCCATCAAATGAGAAGTTGTAGCACCCATATCCTCTGATTTGTGTGTACTGTCTGAATCTGCATGATGTGTCACACACTCATCTGGTTTCATCTCTCCCTCGTGTGTTGTCCTGAATAAATTCATCTTGTGAATATGGGATGTCTGAAAGTGTATCCAATATGGTCTCAATTAAATCCAGGTCGGGACTTTGGTGTGAACCACCATACAAGGTAATAACGTATGCAATCTACTCTGCGGTCCTCCCCTTCATGGTGATGTGGATAAGGTCAATCATCGAAAATCCATGATCTGGAAATCGTCTCAAAAGATCACGTTGCCTCAACCATGAATGTATCAATGGCTCAAGGGGGTCAACTGAAAAATCACGAATGCAAGACCGCATCATCTCAGCTCTACGATGGGGGTAAAATTTCTACAAAAACAATGATCGTAAATCTCCCCATGTAGCAATTTTCCTTCCCAATCATCTGTGCCAACTCTTGGATTTACTTTGAAGTTTAAATGGGAAGGTGATCAACATCATGTCCTTAGAAGTGATATCAGAATATGATCATGATCCACAAATATGCTCAAACTCATCGATATGCAAATAAGGTTCCTCGCGCACTTCCCCTGAAAATTTTGGCAGTAGATCAATGAACTCTAAATCCAGAACGAAGGGGCTCAAAGTAGAAGCGGAGTGCGCTTCTTGATCGGTGTACTCATCCATCATCTCAGGATTAAAGTCATCTAAAGCTTGCAACTGCCCCATTTGATATCCTATGGAATGCACTCTCATCTCGGCAATGTAATCACCCGGATTTTGTATTTGATCAATCTAGTCTCCTCGAGCTTCACTCACAGAATGTCCCGAATGGGAGGGTGGGGAATCGGGCGGAGTTTTGACTTTCCAAGGGAGGGGCGGGAATGATGGGCATGAAGATAAGAAGCCATAAAATCCGGCTGGAATGGAATGCGACCCATCATGAAGAGAGGGAAATGAAGGGAGGGAGGGTGGGATGAAAGAGAGTGAGATAGAAGGTGGCTGCTAATGATTTCGGGAAGATTAACGTAACCAACTCACACCAAAGACGTACAAAACACAAAGCAAACCTCCGGTTCACCAACTCAACACAAATCTGACCGTGAGAGTTCGATCTTTATCTTTTCAGTTTTTTGAGTTAGATGATCAACAAAAGTTGTACAAACACTTAGGAGGCTTTAATAGGATTTGGGCACTACTCCTTACCGTGTACGCGAGCAATTAAAAGCACAAACAAGGAGGGGGTTGCTCGCCCAAAACAATATAGTGATCAATTACGTTTAATTTGAAAGGTCAAATTCAATTAGCATTCCTATTTTTTAATTTTTGATTTTCTATTTTTTTCGATTTTTTTCAAAAATAATGCCTAACGAATTATCTGATTTCATCTTCGATTAATTTGAGTCGAAAACAGGGGGAGGAAGTCGAAAACGCCAATGCACGGTCAAACACAATGATGCATGCAGAGATAGAAATGCGTACCTTGCTCCAACACTCTACATGCAATATGATCTGCGCATAAGTTAAAGACAGAATGTAAACTAACTATATGATGCACGAGAAAATCGGCCTTAGATGAGCAGCTTCTATTGATCGTGCAGAACAATAGTTAGCTAATCGAATTGGGTCCGGAGTCCGATCTTGGGAGTCACTCGGTGCCCGCCACAACGGGTCATGCCTGCGCTGTATGTGACTCCTCACGGCACGTGATCTCAAATCCAATTAAACTAACTTTTTCAGTTAATTTTTAGCCAAGGTCCAATTACGTTCTATAGGAACTTATAATCTATTAGGTGTTGGGCCTTAGAATATTTAAGTCACAATCAATAAAAAATCCTACGTCTAGGGGCCAAAACCACGAGAATCAACTAGCAAGTTATGACGGTTAAATCCAAAACTCAGAAAAAGCGGTGAGGTCCCCAGGGCACACCAGTTCTCGATGAAACAAACCCCGAATAATGTTCAAGTCTACAAGTGTTCAAGTTCTAAAGTATTACAATAATGGATTGTTCTCTAAAATATGATAACTATCTTCTTCTCTTCTTCTGCTCCTCCTCGTGCGCGCGTCCTCCAACAAATAAACCAAGTTGTCATCCAAGAGGTCCCTCGCACAAAAAGTCAAAGCAAATGATGGTCAGAAAACAATTATAATATTTAGAGAAAAAAATTGAGCAAAAATGAAAAATGACTACAAAGTCGTGCTCCTCGGCAACGGTGCCATTCTGATGACACGGATTTCATCACGGTCGAGATGTAAATAAATAAATCACAATGTGTCGTTGTTCTCAACCGCATGAATCGGTCAACGAGAAAAATGTTTTTTTAACCACTTAATAAAAGATAATTCAATCAAAGCATATACAAGCGATTCTCGCTATTCTTTTTACCTGTTATAGCAACTAGGGTCGAACAAAAGGAGCACGATTTAAAAACTTAGTAGTCAAATTTCAAAAATGATTTTTAATGGTTTTTGAATTTTTTAATTTTCAAAACAAACACAAAAAAGTAAAAGCACACAACACCGCACTCTTTTTGTATTTTTCAGAATAGCCAAAAATATTTAGAAAATTTCAGAGAAAATATTTTTTGTATTTTGTAGGTTTTAAATTATTTTTGGTAATTATTTTAGATTTTTCTGATATTTTTGTGATTTTAGAAAAATCAAACAGTGAAAAATAGAGCAAATAGTGCACAGTCATGAGTATTTTGCAACTTAAAAATACTTTAAGTGCCTAATAATCCTGGAAATTATTTTCAATATAAACTACAAAGAAATATATACAATCAGAGATTAAAATCAGATTTTTTATTTTTCTAGATTTTTCTACAATTTTTATAAGATTTTCAATTTTTAGCAATTTTTTAGAGTTTTATAAAGAGTTAATGCATCAAAATTGCATAGAAATTTAAGTCAACAAAACACACCTACAATATATTTTGGATATTTTAGGATACTTTTCGAATTTTTTCTTACCAGTTTTTCAATATTGGTCGAATAAAAAATTACTATTTTTTATTTTTTAAATATATCAAATGATAATAAAAAATTTATGAAAAATTTACACAATGATAAAGATTATAGCATGAGCATAACCAAAATTTTTGGGAATTTTTAGATCAATAAAAACATTTATTTCATTTAAAAGAGCATGCAAAGTTTAAATTATGTAATATAGGTACTAAAATGTAATTTTTCAAAGTTTCTGCCTTAAAATATAGCAAAAATAAACATGCTGGCAGAAGATGAAATTTACCCAATAGGCATGTGTATTGTACGCGATCTTCTGAACTGATAGGGATATCTTTGCAATTTTGTAAACTTCCAGGAGCGGATATGTAATTCTCCCAATGTTATTTTATTACCTTAGGGCACGTTTGGTTGGGGGTGTGCCCCGGGTCGATGGGGGTCACCCCCCCCCCCCCCCCCAACCCCACGTGCGAGACCATGTAGGCATGCGTTTTGGTGGTTTGCAGGTGCATGTGACTTCTCTCTGACGACATTTAAAGCAGGGCAATGGATTTATCACATCGAAGACAGACATAAACCTTCTTTTTCGAAGGCAACACCCGACGCTTCTCCCCCAAATTCCGCCGATGCGTCTCCCCTTTCCTCTACCACCGGGCATCTCTCCGCAGCTTTTTCAGGACTTTCTTCATCGTCGAGAAGACTAGTCGAAGTCCTCTGTAGACCACTCTGTGATGCAGCCATCCACTCTTCAAGCCTCCCCTGCAACTCTCCACGCTTCCATCCCATTAGCAGTGCCATTGCCGCATCTCAATGGAGGAAGGTGCCTCCTCCTGTGAGTCTACAGCTCCCTCGGTGTCCCCTCTACCACTGAGGGGCGGAAGGAGGAGACCCCCGCAAGCGGTGGACGATCTTTGGCCCTATAAATTGGGGGCATTACTGATTTGGGCCTTGGCAGTTGCTGGAGTGTCCTCGGCGGTGGAGTTGGTTGAGCCGGTGGTTCGGACGATCACGAAATTAGTATGCAGGTATGTCATGCAAACCCATCTTTGATTTCCTGTTTTTAATATGGATGGGCTTCTTCATTTCGTCTGTGATGGCCGCATAGTCCGTGTGTTCATGTGATCGGCTTTCATATGCCTTGACCTCCGGATTAGTATAGAATGACTGTTGCATTCTCTGGGATGGAAGAACTGTTCAAGAAGTTGAAAATAGAATGTATTCGATCTCCATATAACATGTAAGCCCGAAGCTGTTGGTTTATGTATTCGATCTCCATATGACATGTAGCAGTCCGTGTGTTTATGTATCGTTGTTGACTATACTACCGAGTGGATCTTCTTGTACATAGTTGAATCCCACATTGAATTCTTCATTCTGTTAAAATGGCTTACTTATATAAGGTTTGCATTATAGAGAAAATACAACTTCAATGATATGAGACTGCTCTAGTGCATGGAATCCAGTCCCCATCTCTTCGTTTTAACAAAAACCTTCACCTCTGCCCTTAATTTACAATTTTTTTTGACTTTGTATTTACTTCTGATGGTCCTAACAAAGACCTTCACTTGCTCAATCGTGCACAAGTGTTGTACCAATCTGTCCTATTTTAGTTTATCTTCCATCTCTGTTTAAATTTGACCTGTCCCTCAACGCCTGCGATAAAGTGAAGTGTGGTTCTACTAATTAACTTGGTGTTGGGCGAGGTAGATAATGAATGACCATGTGCGATTGTAGAGTTAGATAATATCATAATGTCACAGTGATATTATATTCCGTGTTTCCTTTGTATACAATCACAGAGAGCAACCAATTTCATATTTTATATCCCCTGACTTGAATCCAGGTTATTATTTTATAACACTGGGAAGATTTTTCAAGTTTAAGTTATTGCAGCACTAGCATTACAATCTCGCTGATGTATATGCTTTAGAAAAGGAATCTTAAGTAAGTAAATTCGGCATTTAATATGTTCTTGCATCATCTAGAACATAATAGACATATCATACAACATATTAGGAATTACTGTTAGCCATGTTACAGAAATTTTGATAATTCATCATCGTAGACTTTCGACTAGACTGTATTTTAGTAGCTCCTTATTCATACATAAGATGGGGACTTCATTTCTCCCATCTCTATAACCACGTATGATGTGAATTTCATTTTATTTTCATTTATCTAATATTCTTAATTTTGAAAGTGCGTTCATGTGTGAAGTACCATCTTCTTTTTCGCTTGAAAGAATGGAATTTATATTGTAAGATAGTCAATGACTGAAGTGGTTGTGGATACAATTAAGCGCAATGGCGGGGAGATTCCCACAAGGGGAAAGAGTTGCATCGGAAGCAACCGAATGCCCGGGGAATGTCGTTACCGAGAATGCCCACTGGAATCCAGGTTTAGATCGGATATTCTTTGATGCGATGCTGGAACATGAAACCTCCTGGGCAGGAAGCACATTCACAGTGCCTGGATGGCAGATGATTATGACAAGATTTAATCATGTGAGCTATCTCCACTATATGAAGGCTCAACTGTTGTACATGTGGAAAATCTGAAGAAAGACTACACAGCGTACTTATACCTGTGCAACAAGTCCGGATGGGGCTGGGATGACATTTACAACAGACCGATTCCTCCGTCTGAATCAGCTTGGTTTGAGGTAACCTTTCAGTCCATTCTCCGAAGTTGCATTTCCTTTTACTGACTGCTAATATACATTGCAATTTTTTTTCAGCTGCCAGATAGGTATCGCAAGTACCGCAACAAGCCTTTCCTATACTTTGGAGACATTCATCGATTCGTAAGTAAAGACATTGCAACAGGCGTGCACGCAATCTCCTCTAGACCGCCAAGGGATATCCCAGGCTTTGGCGCGTCGACGTCCTTTTCCCCTCCAAGCCAGAGAGAGTTGAACTTCGACGAGAACCTCGACGAATGTATGCAAGAACCCGGGGATGACTTCGAAGCTAGCGAGGATGTGACCCCAACTCCGTCCCGAAAGAGAAACTCGATCGGTGGACGCGGCACCAGCAAGAAATCAAAGAGCGGACCGTCGCAGACTGGAGCTGTGCAGGAGGTGCTTCACGACTTCCTTTCTTCATTGTCTGAGAAGTTTACTGCGAGCAAGAACGGTCCAGAAGATGTAGCTCTTGCTGCATGCACGGAAATAGGTGTCATGCATCCTGATCTTGATGTCGATGACATAGACAAAATTGCTGAGAGGTTGGCAACGCCTGTGGGAAGGAATGCATACATGATCGCCCGCGCTGATCCGGAGAAGCTGAAGTCATGGATCGACAGGATTCTTTCACGTTGAAGAACCAAAATAACTGCATTTTCATTTGAATTGTCTAAGAACTATTTTAGCACTTTGACATTTAGAAGTACTCGTATGAACTCCTACTACATTATTTCTTCGGCAATCGAAGTTTACAACTTTGGGTGATTAACTTTCTTCTGCAGGTGAGTACTACAACCGGTCGACGCCTATTCTACGTATGCTCCACCGGTCGATGCGACACGCGGATTAAGTACACGTGTACTAGTAGGACTCTACAAAAAATTGCGGATGAATTTTTCTTACGTTGAATGACGCTTATGTAATGCGGGGCAGAGGAAGCCTTCTCAACCAAAAAATGTAACCATATCCTATGCAGAGAAACTCCCCTCCTAAATAATTATGCTCGTCACTTTGAAGCTTTTTCCACTATCTTAATACAATATTTTCGAGGTTAACCTTTGCAAATACGACACTACATGTGACTAAAATCACCCTCATACAACATATTTTAAGATAAACTTTTAAAATTCAAGAATTCATTATTTATTTACAATCATATACAATCATTACTCAATCATAAACCACCCCACTCCAATCCATCAATACATCACATCCTGTCACATCCAACTCTAACCCAACCCTCTTCTTATCCAAACACCTACTATTACAACTGGACTATCCACCCTACCAACCCACACTGACAGGGTTGCCCCAACCCAACCCATACCCCCAACTAAACGACCTACTATTACAACAGGGTTTTTACTTTGTTTCCTTCTCTTCCTTTCAAAATGCAAAGAGGGCCAAGGAGGTGGTCGGATGCGGAAAGGGCGGCTAGAGAGTCACGCACGACTTTGCAGCTGAACAAAGGAGAGGTCGGAGGAGTTGGCGGTGCCACCGGCACGGTTGAGGGGCGCGTGCCTCCTGGCAAGACACTGGAGGGTGGAAGGGTTGCGGGCTGGAGACCGCTGACGCGGGGTGACACCGCCAACACGAGCACTGACGATGCGGGGCGTCGACCACCGACGCGAGACGAGGCAGGGAGAGATGCTGGAGGGCGAAAGGGTTGACAGGCACGGAGGGAGGAGCTCGACGCAGGGTTGGGCCGTCTCACGCGCACGGGCGGCAGGCCACACCGTCGCGGATGGAGGGCCTGGAGGTCGGGTGAAGAGCGGTGTTCAGAGGTAGCGTGCCCAACGCGGGGAGCGAGGGAAGGCACGACCGCCCTATCGATGGCGGATCTGGAGCAGCGGGCTGGTGGTATGTTGGAGGGCCGGCGACGGGGGTGGCGACCCTACCGCCTGCTGTTGTGTTTTAATTTTTAATTTTAAAATTTTTTATTTTTCTTTATGCTGTAAACTGTAAGAAGAGATATAAAAAACTTTTTTTTACTTTTTTATTTGTTAGATAGAAAATGTAAACAAACGACAAAATTATTATTTTTTACTTTTTATTAGTTTTTTATTTTGATTTTCCTGCAAAATAAAGATCAAAGAGAAACGGAAAACAAAAAAAATTTATTTTTCCTGCAAAAATAAATGTGAGATAAACAGGAAAAATAATTATATATTTTTATTTATACAAAAAATGGATTGAGTGAATGATATGGATCTTTCGTGAATCCGTGGCTTCGGCAACCGTGCGTGATCGGAGGTGCTAGATTATGTGGGGTAGAACGTGAAAATGGTGGGATACAAAAAATGAGATGGAAATTGATGGCAGATCAAACGTAAAATGCAATGGGTTTTATTATTTTTGAGATTTAAAGTCTAATAAAGTGCGAGAAAATATGACCTTTGATTAATCCTAGAAAAAAAGACACGAAATAAAATGGATCTCACCTCGAGGTTTGGAAATGCCATGATGGCCTCGACGAGGGCCGACGCGCTGTCATCGGACGGCTCGGAGGCTAGGCACCCTTCTTCAACAGGACAACTCTCGGAGATCGGGCTCCTCTCCACCTAAGATTGATCAAAAAGTGGATGAGGAAGAGCCCACTAAAAAAGAAGACAAAAGTAAAAATAGAAAATATCTATAAATGAGAAAGGTGTTTATTGGTTAATTAAATAAAATAAATAAAATAATTCTTTAATTAATTATGAATTTCGGAATTAAATAAATTAAATAAATCAAGTAATTTACAAAAATTAATTAGCCACCATAATGGTGGTCATTAAAGCTATGGGATAAAATCCTATATACTTAGTAAGTATATAAATCAAATAAATCAAATAATTAAATATAAATTTCATTATTAAATTAAATTAAATTAATTAAATAATATTAGATAATTGATTTTTTGGTGATTTTTATTTAAGGAAGTTAGTTGTGTACATATATTATATACAAATACACTATACATGTGTACAAATAAGGAAACAATTTTTAAAATATGTTTTTTTTTAATTTTTTATTTATAATTTTTTTATTTTTATTTTTAACGAAAATAATATTTAAAGATCAATAAATTACGTATATAAAAATATGAATAAATATGTACACTAAATAATGGTGAAACTACACAAAACACCCCACAAAATCGACTTTTTAATCGTAACTCCGAAAATTATGAAATCACAACCATTTGAAAGATAATTTAATTTAGAGTATAATGGAAGTCAGTTTAAATAAATTTGAGTTCATATGGAGTCGGAATTGGTATTTCAATGATTGCATTGTGGCTTTTTTGAGGGTGATTAATTGTAACAAATACATTATTTTTCTTTGCAATTATTTTTATTATTTACAACATATTTTTATTTACAACTTTTATTTACAAAAATAGTTAATTTGAGTTCAAATTATATACACAATAAAATAGTACAAGTTTTATACAAATATACATGGAATTTATGTACAAATTATTTTTAGATTTTTGACAGAAGACCCTATCTCCCCCTACTTTATTTCGGGTCTATCAGGTCAAGTCTTGATCTTTTCTCGGGGTTTGGGTCAGTCTGTATTTATTGCATAAATACAACCTTTGTTTTTCTTTTCTTCTTTATTCTTTTATTTAAGCACAAAAATGTTAAAAATGTATATTTAACAAATGTATGCAAAATGGTAAAATTACGGAATTAGTGGGCATTTATAGGTGTTTGACTAAGAAAATAAAACTAAAATAAAAGAACAAAGGCGATGAATCATGGATTCATTACCACAACTTAAGTCATTCGACTCGAGATTTTCTATTTAGCTGAGCCAACCAACTACTTTATGAATATCTGATGAATCTCCCTTTAATCACCTTTATTCTTTCATTTTGGCCACTAAACCCTTGCTAAATGCATGTAAATATCATTATTTTGCATAAATTAACACTCATTATTTATTGTATCAATATTGTATAAAATACATTGTTTAAATCCAAAATAAAGAAATAAAGAAAAGAAAAGAAAAAGAAATAAAACGTCAAAGGTATTTCATAACTCTAAACCTCGAGACGTAGGTATCATGATGACTGGGTCGACAAGGAATAAAGTTGGGGGAGATGAGAGTTAAAAATACAATAAAATCGTAATTATTTATTCTTCAATAATGCATGTTTGGGATATATTTTATTTTTTATTATATATACCTCAAATCGATAAAATTTGTATAAAGAAGTTGTAGATAAAAATATATTGAAAAAAATAAAATTTATTTGCACAAAAATAATACAAATTGCACATTCTACCATCTAAATAAAATTCCTATATCCGAACTTCCCAGACCCATATCTTCTCCATATGAACTCAAAATACACCAAAAGCACTTTAAATCTATATAACTTTTTATTAGCTTTTTAATGAATGTTGATTCATTTATTTTGGAGTTAAGATGCAAAAGTTATGTTTTCGACCCCTATTGTACAATATACATGAATAAAACATTCATTTTATTTATTCTTTATATTTTTCATAATTTTATATTTTTATAATTTTGCAAATATTATTTATAATACATGCACATATTTAGAATACAAAAAACCTTAAAATAAACTAAAATAAATAAGTATATGAAATACATAGATGAGTTTATGTATGCTTATACCTATATAATAAATACATCTAATTATTTAAGTATACAAATAACATTAAAAATAAATAAAAATATATTTATGTACACATAAATAAGTCACAAATATATAAATTAAGTGTATAAAATAAAAAATAAAAATAAAATAGGCATAGTATAGGTAAATATACCTATAACTATACATATAAATAATAACTTGTAATAAACCACCTCATAAAAAAAATAAAAATAGTAATAAAATACTGCAGCAGAAAATAACAAGTATTTTTTATTTTATAACCGAAAATTAATAAATTCATTTCCTAATTATTATTTATTTTACAGGGCATTTTTGCCTCACATTTTTCTGGTTGGTCCACGTGCACCAACCATATCCATTCTTTTGTTGACCAAGGTCAACTGGACCTTTGGCACCTTTGACCTTTGTTAGAACCTCGAGCACTAAATTTCTCATCATTTCCCCTTGCGATCTATTGATCGAATCACTTTGAGCCGTGAACAAGAATTACAGATGGGATCTCCGAGATTCACACAAGATCTTTAGATCCCATCAATCTCCTTCGAGTAGGCCTCATTTTGATCCACAATAAGCTTCCTCATCATGTCTATAAATAAGAACCCCAATCCTCCTAGCCCAATTTGATCCTTCTACGAGCCCTAAATCCCCTCGCTTCGTGTGTGTGTGGGTTCCCGGTGACAGAGAGAGCATCCCCCCAGGTCGAGGTGACGCTAGGAGGAGGGGAGGCAGTCCAAGGCATCACTCTTGTGAGATCTCTGCTCCTTGGTGCAAACCAGGTTTAAGCAGTGCATTTTATTTATTTTTAGGTATATTTAGTCTCTTTTAGTTTATTCTTGTCATTTATTTCACAAGTAGATAATTAGTTTAGTTTAAATCTCGAAATTAAGATCGTCGGAGCTCACTACTCTGGCCATGTTTCAACGTGACTCCATCATGTTCCGACCCACTTATCACGCTCATTTTGTTCCCCATTGCATGTTGCATCTTTTCCCCTCTTCGACCCAACCTGGTCCTTTGTGGATTAGTGAATCGGAGTTCCTCCTCCACCTCTCCTGGAGCTCCTCCATCTCTCTCACCCCTTGTGTGCAGCATCTTCATTTTGGCTCGAGGTGACTCGCCACGAGCCCTTGAGTTTTCCCCTGCATGTATGCGACGCCAGAGACACTTGTAGGTCCGATTCCACATTAGAAGGAGGTTCCCATGCACCCCATTTTTCTTCGAGCTCCAGGCCTCTCCCTATTGAGGCCAAGACTTTCTTGATAGTGCCAATCGACACAAGATGCTTCCAGGAAGCTCAAAAAACCATCAACAAGCCCACAGGCAGGGACGAGGAGATATGCACGATCGAAGGATGGACAGGGAAGTGTTCTTCCATGTTCTTCCTCATTCCTCTAGAGCTGTTGGATCTTCAGCGAGGTCCAGATCTAATATGCATCGTTCACATCAGATGAACCGATTCCTTGCTCCTAGCCATTGATCAAGTTAAGTGGTGCCTACGTGGTGCCACTGCAGCTGTCCGTTTGCATGCAAGTATAGGGTGAATATCACATACGCCCCTCATGTAGTTTTGTATATTTATATTTAATATTAAAACTTTGGTCTGAAGTGTAAATAATTATAGTAAATTTTCATGAAGCCCCTCTCCTTTTTATGTATTTACATTAGTGTCCATGCCATCTCACCTCACATAGCTCCCCATGTGAGGTGGGCATTTTGCAACCATACCCTCGTGGGTTTTTGTATTAGTAGTTAGGCTAAAGTTTTGTATATGCAGTATTAATTTTTGTGGATAATTAGTAAAGAGGACCTTGAACTTTTTGTATATTACATATATTCCCCTGCCATGTGTATTTAATATAAAAATTCGTGGATAAATTGCACATTTACCCTTGGATTTTGTTTTAGGATTCTTGAATGCATGTAAACTGATTTATATTTGTAAAATGGTCCCTGCTAGCTTATTTATTTTTGTACGTGTTTGTCGAATTTTTATAAATGTCAATCGTGCTCCAAAATTTTGCAAAAATATGATAATGTTCATGAATACATGCTCTTTCACACTATAATTTATTTTTTTGCATTTTATGAACATTTCCTATTTATTTAAAATCAAAAGGAGACATTTTCCCCCTAATTAACTTAGAAAATACCTAAAACTTATAAAATCTTTTTGAAAAATTCCAAAAAATATCTATTATAGTATTTTATAGTTCAGATCCAAAATCCCTAAAAATAGAAAAAGAAAATGATAAAAAATAAAAGATATGAAATTCTATAAAAAAAATAAAAATTATGCAATAGTACAAAAACATTTGTTTCTGTTTGATAATTTTATTTATATATTATAACATATGAAAATTAGTTTTGAGAATTTTTGACTTTATTTAACATTTTTAAATCTCAAAACAAGTCGGCCTATTTGCTAATCCATATTTTGGGATATTTTGAACTTTAAAAATATCTAAAAATTAGCAAAAATATCTAAAAAATCACAAAAATAGTTGAAAATGGAAAAACCAAAAACAATTTGTTTTGCAAGCATTTATTATGATTAGCTAATTTTATAATTAAAATATCCTATATTGTATTATATATGTATAAATACATATATATAGTTTATATCATTATTATAATCGTTCTAAATATCTTATAAATATTTTAAAACTAAAAAACCCAACACATATAGTATATTTATTAATATTTTATTATCTTTTTATACTTATTATATTTATTATTATATATAATGTATACCATATATATGTTATCTTATAAATATTTTCACATACTCTTATATATATGAATAATATCATATAATATCAAGTTTTAAAAATGTATAAACCAGAAAATAAATAAATAAATATTCAAAAAGAATTACTTTATTTAATTTAAAACCCACACATCTTCACTTATTAATTGATTGTACAAAATACACATTGCTATTTATTCATTATTTATTTATAAATAATAATTTAGGCTATCTTGTTTGCTTTCAATGGTTTGATCTCTACATGGTTACATGCTATATACCTTTGTTTGTAAGTATAATAAATTGTACTTAACAGTTTTGTCATTCATTGATTATTTATATATTATGGGTACTTGTTGCATAACTTGACTTTCAGGAGCGATCACCTCAACGACATTCTATCTTCGCTTTTCAATGAGGATATTTTCAGACCCTCACAAAAGTCATGTCAACAATATCCCAACTGTTTACTAAGAATGTTGATTCATAACCTTGAATGAAACACCAAAGTCAACACTACATATCAGCCATTATAGAAATTGCAAAGAGTTGGTGAAACTTTAGCTTTCATCTGACTTCCCTTGGAATATGCAAAACATACACGTCTAAGTGCTTCCCTGCAAACTTGAGGAGCAAACATCACAAGTTTCTCCAGTAGATGTTAAGAATAAAAATAGATATATTCACAATAACTTTTCTTTTGTAGTAACTTTTTTCTCAGAGGTATCAGAAATAATTTTCAAATGTATCAGAACAGAGACATCTGGAATAATTTGCAGTATATAATTGCAAAAATATTCATGAATATACATACAATAACTATATCACATATAACATATGTGGATACACAATACTAACTCATAGAATAAATATCATTGGGCTAAAGTAGGCTACCAAAAGTTTTTTAATTGTTATCAAAAAAACTTGAACATGGGAGGAAGTATTTTAAATGTTGTTGACTTGAAAGATTTCTTGAGATCTATCCTTCGGTAAATATTCTCATAAAAAAATATTAAAGAACTTGAAGAGTGTGGGAGCAAGAAGAATGAAGAAATCACCTATAGAACTTCTGCTTTTATAGTGAGAGTATGTGGTTCTTTATATAAGATTTGTGAGATGTGGTTGACCAATCCAAAATGATTGATCAAGTCAAAAGTGTGATTGATCATTTCATGATCATTAGGTATTTAATATTCAAAATATGATCGATCATGGAAAATTTGTGGTCAATCAATGTAAATAGATGGTTGATCATAGTGAACGATCAATGAGCAAAAGTAATAGATCATTGCTGAATTCCTTGATATTCTTGCTTTGAAAAGTTTCTAAGGATGCAACTGAAATTAAAATTTTGCCAAAATACAATTTAAATAATGCAATAACTTTTTTGAACAATTCAAAAACATTTCCAAGATTTTGCAACTTCGTCACTAGCGTTCACTTCGTAGAGCTTCTGATGATGAAATATCCGGACTACAAGAAAATGCAGAATTTGCGACTATATGTTTACTACCACATGTGGTGCCTTTGTCGTGATAATGTTTTCAACCACTATTTTACAACTATGTTACTACCACAATTTAATGCCTATTATATTCAGACTACATTACTACTGTATGTACTCGCATTTTGTGGTAGCGAAATTTGGGACTATATTTGGTACCATAAAATAGTAGCAACCGTAATAGCAAAATTTAGGTTAAAATTTGAAGTGTGCATGCCCTTTTTTGGTTTTTCACTATCACTTATCTCTTCTCTTTCCCCCTCCTCTTTTCACATTTCCCCTGTAAAAAACCCTACTCTTCCCTTCTCCCCATCGTCACCAACACCACATGCCTTCACCCCATCTCGATCTCCATTGCTTCTCCCCATCGCCACCAGCACCCGAAGCACTCCTTTCTCCCAACCGCACCGCCACCCTCACCGGCACTAGCACTCCGACGCTACTCACTACCATCCTCGATTGGATATGAGGCCTCGCTACTCGCTACCTTCCTAGTCGCTACTCCCTTCCTACTGGCCTTGCACCCTCACCGACACTAGCACACCGCTTAGTTTCTGCACTTTTGTATTCTTTCGGATTGTGCCTTTCCTTATTTGAGCTTTGCATAATCTAACCTTATTGCGATGTGTATCCAATATCATATTTACATAATAGGAATATACACTTCTTCATCAAAAGCATCTTAAAACTAATATCCGTAAATCAGTAATACACCCAAAGGAGCTCTTAACGTTTTTGTTTAAATATGTATTATCTCTTTCCTATTTACATAGATGGTATTCTGAAATCTCTAGCACATCCGCAGGACAACATAAAAGTTAACAAAAGAAAACCCACAGTTGGGCATAGTTCAGATTGTTATGTAAGACAACATAGACAAAAGAGACCCTCAACACATCAATAGTGTAGGTAGTATTCATGCAACAAAATAAGCCATGTCCACGGTTACATTCGACAACAACCAGTTCTTCATATTTGTTTCAGTGGTTGAATTGCAGGCCTTTTATTCAACTTTGAAGTAGGAGATCCCATCTTAGCAAATGAAGGTGAATCCTTAGTAGAGAGGTCACATGTAAAGTATTATTACAGAGGAATGATTGCAGTTTCATATAATATTCTAGGACAGTAAGTGATTTAAGCCAAGAGGCATGTTCATGCCCAAATTCATAAGGTGCCTGAAGGATGATTTTCTCACGAACTGTGGGTATTTTTTGGTAAATGCGAAGGAAACGAACCTTCCAAATTCTCTAGAGAGATGCGTGGATACACATAATTGTCAAGGGGAGTCATTAGCATAACAAGTTGATGCAAATTTGAAAAGTGCTTGGAACCCTATTTGGTCAGGAGAAATACCACAATGCAAGAAAACCTCTGCATCATCTGGCCAAAGTTCATAAAGGTATTCATAGTCTTTGCTTGCATATTTGCACAACTAGTGTTTATTTACTGATATGATCTTGTGTTTGTATAAAATGTCTTGTGTGTTTAATTTGAGGTGTACTAGGGGCAATACGAAGTAAGCCACAAGGGATTTATTGGGTTTCTTCCTTCTTCTCACGGTTTTGCCCTGTGTGCATTTTTCCATTAAATCTTATACTCAGTGTATTGTTAATTTCCTTATTTATGTATACTTAATCCATGATCTTGTGCTGAACTATACAAAGCATATACATCACCCAACTCAAATAGTAGTAGGAATGATTAGTAAACGAGGAATTGTGAACAAGTTTCGAATGTATGGCCTCTCGTTCAAGCTGGGATCAGCCATCATCTCATGCTAGTGCAATCAATGGGATATGCAGGAACTTCGTATAAAAGTCAACTACCAAGTTGCGATATGTGTGTGTGTTGTATCCATGAATTAATGATACGGTTACTTGTATCCTTCTCTCTGCAATGTGATTGGATGAGGGGATGCCATGGGATTGTTGTTCCCTTTAAACCCATTAATCTCTAGTTGTACATGTCCAATGTCTTGCTAACCATGATATATCATATATTTTTCAAATGCGTACATCATTATTAGTTTTGGGTGAAGATAACAAGTGGAACATAAGGACATCAGTGCAAGTGCCATTCCAGTTGCTATACTCCATAGTCGCAAAAGATGGGGAGGGAGAGAGAGTGTCTGGGTGCATGTATATGACAACTAAGACAAAGGGAGAGGTGTTCACCTTGTACTTATGTATGTGAGATTATTGATGATTCTTATTATGTTATTTTCCATGTGAGAGTTACATCTTTTTGAATTGAGACTTCATTTTTCTCCTTAGAAGAAAAGCTTTTGTTCTACCAAACTATGTTCCTAATTACCTACTATGGTCGATTTGTAGGCAGAACAATGGATGCGACAAGGAATTGGATGTACAATCGCTTAGTGAACGGATCCATTTGCATGCCATTTCTCCTAGGTGTAAGGCTTTCTTAATTTTGCATATGCCCAAGGACATGGAATAGTTGATGTAGATGGGAAGATAATTTGTCCGTGTATGCAATGCAAATTGATGAAGAAACAAGCTAGAGACATTGTGGCAGGACACTTGTGCATGAAGGGTTTTGTTGATGATCACACATCTTGGTATATGCACATGGAGAGACACGTACTACTTTCAAAGAGAGTTCTCAGACTCCTGATAATCCTTTTGTTGAGATGGTGATGGATGCATCATTGATGACATGTATGACAACTCGGTTTAAGTATGCAAGTAATCAAGGGTTGTTGTGACCCGAATCACCATGCGTAATCAACGAGAAAAATATTTTTAACCACTTAAGAGAAATCAAGCAATGAAAAGCAAGCGATTTTCGCTATTTAATTTATCTGGTATAGCGACCAGGGTTGAACACAAGAAGCACGATTAAAAAAACTTGCAGTCAAATTTTGAAATTAAGAAAATTTTAGTGGTTTTTAATTTTTCAATTTTTTTATTTTCAGATTAGGAACAATATGCATAAAGGGATAAAAATACGCACGTCACACTTATTCTATTTTTTAGAATATCCAAAAATTCTCAAAAAACTACAGAAATATATTTTTGGGTTTTACAAGTTTTAAAATATTTTTGACAATTTTTTCAAATTTTTCTGATATTTTTGTGTTTTATAAAAATAAAACAGTGGAAATAAAGGTAAACAGTGCACATCCAAGAGTATTTTGCGACTTAAAAATACTTTAAGTGCCCAAAACTTATGGAACTTACTTTTACACTAAAGTACAATTAAATATCTACAAACAGAGACTAAAATCAGAATTTTTGAATTTTTCTAGAATTTTCTACAATTTTTTTTAAGATTTCAGTTTGTCATATTTTTTGGTTTTTACAAATGACTATTACACGAATATTAGATAGAAATTAAAAGAGAATAAATACAACGATATTTTTTGGAATTTTTAGGCAAATTTTTACGATTTTTCTAAGTTCGGGCAAACAAAAAGACATTGTTTTTATTTTTAAAAATATCAAATGATGATGAAATGCAGTGAAAATATTGTACAATGATCAAAGACATAGCAGAAATATTCACAAATGTTTGCGGAAATTTTAGAGTATGAGAAACATTTATTTTGATGAAAATAGCAAGAAATTCAAGGTTTAGAATACAGGGTTCCTCAATGCAATTATTTATAGTGTCTGCCGAAAATATAAAAATAATAAACAATAGGGAAGATGTCGTAAATTACCCATCATTGCCTTGAATTTGACAGGGGCTGATTTGTAAATTCGGAAACTTCCAGGGGCGTCTTTGTGATTTTCCAAATTTTTTTATTTTTAAACACGCCTCCCCTTTAGGGTTTCTTCATTTCAAGCACAAGAGAGGAGGGGTGGGCCTCTATTTTCAAAAATTGGTCGCGGGGGCACTTGGCGACGCTAGGGTGGCACCGTGGTGGAGGGCACACCGGCGTTGTGCCTGATCTGGAGAATAGTCGCACCGCGTGCGGTGTCGTCAGCGGAGAACTTCAACGACGCACTGAGGAGAATGCCACGACAATGCTTAGGTGGCGTCTTCGAGATGGCACGGTGGAGATCTAGTGGAGGGGGTCGCGGCGAGGTGCGGTGGGGACGCAGCCACGATCGACCGCATGGAGGAAGGCGCTTGCAGTTGTGGCGGAGATCTGGTGGTGTAGACTAAAGTCGACGTCGTAGAGTCGACGGCGCGGCGGATGTAGCGGGAGGAGCTACCGTGGGTGGCAGGCGCGCGGGGATCGGAGGAAGGGTCGCGCATTAGGGTGGTTGCGTCGCGTGGCAACGGCGGAGGCGCAGCCCAACAACGGCTGAGGCGGCGAGGAATGCCGCTGGCTGCTGCTGATTTTTTTATTATTTTTAGTTATTTCTTTTATCAACTGTAAGCATAAATGAATTTTTTATATATTTTTTTCAAAAACGAGAAATGTACTTAGACACAAAAAGATTTTTTTATTTTTTTATATTTTTTTAAAGTTTCTTACAAAACAAATGTTAGAGATAACAACAATTATATTATATTTTTATTTTTTATTTATAAACAAATTAGGACTGAACAGAGATCCCATGGAAAGCGAGGAAACAGATCCAGATCTCCGACACTATGCGTGGTCGGAGGTGATAGGTTGTGCGAGGTAGAACAAGAAATGTGAGGATCAAAAAATGAGATGATAATCGGATTCGGAAGTCAAATGTGGAGATGGATATTTTTGGAATCATGAAATCAAAGCACAAATTAAATCTAAGATTTATCTAAGAAAAATGACGGGATAACAAAATGGGTCTAACCTCGGGATCGGATACATTGTGATGGCCTCAACGAGGGCCGACTCGATGTCACCAGACGACTCGGAGGCTGGGCACCCTTCTTCGACAAGATTTCTCTCGGAGATCGAGCTCCTCTCCACCAAAGATTAATCAAAGAATAATGAAGGAGGAGGAAGCCAATAAAAAGAGAAGAAAAAAATCAAAAAGGAAGGTATATACAAAAGGGAAAGGTGTTTAGTGGTGGAATTAAAAAATAATTAATTAAGTAAAATAAAATTGAATTTCGGAATTAAATAAAACAAAAAATAAATTTACAAAAATTAATTAGCCACCTTAATGGTGGCTATTTAAGGTATAGAATCGTATCTTTATATAAAAGGTATGCTTTTAAATTAAATAATGAATAAATTAAATAATTGAATTCAACTTTCGTAATTAAATTAATTTAATTAATTAACGTCAGATATTTAATTTTTTGGTATTTTTTATGTAAGGAAATTAGTTGTATATAAATATTATATACATATAATACAATATACATATGTATCAATAAGGAAATAATTTATAAATAATATTTTTTAAATTTTATTTTTTTTAATTTTTTTAATTTTAGTAATGAATATAATATTTACAATTTTGTACATTATATATAAAAAATAAATATGAATAAATATGTACAACAAGTAAGTAGTAAAATTGTACACCTTAGAAAACTGACTTTTCAATCATAATTTCAAAAATTATGAATCCGCATTCATTTGAAATATAATTTAATTTAGAGTATAATGGATGTGAATTTGATTCAATTTGAGTTCGTATGGAGCCGGAATTGGTATTTCAATTATCACATTACAACTTTTTCCTGAGTGTGATTATTTGTAATTTGTACATTTTTTATTTTGCAATTTTTTTTATTATTTACAAAATATTTTAATTTACAACTTTTATTTACAAAAATATTTAATTTGAGGTTAATTTATGTACAAATAAAATAGTTTAATTTTTATTCAAATATATAGGAAAAATATTTACAATTATTTTTGGATTTTTTAATTAAAGACCCTATCTCCCCCTACTTTATTCCCGATGGATCAGATCAAGTCTTGACCTTCACTCGGGGTTCGGTTCAGTCTACATTTATTTCATAAATTCATCCTTCATTTTCTTTTCTTTTTCTTTTCTTCTTTATTCTTTTATTTGAGTATAAAAAGTGTTAAAAATACAATTTTAACAATGCATGCAAAGTGGTAATTTCAAGAAATTAGTAGGTATTTATAGGTGTTTGACTATGGAAATAAAGCTAAAATAAAAGAATAAGATGATAAATCATGGATTCATCACTCCCTTATAGTTTACCTTTGCTAGTCCCTTAGCAAGCACTTATTTGGAAAATAAGTGAAAACAAAAATAAAGAAAAGAAAAAGGAAAGAAATTAGAACAAGGTTGACTTTTAACTTATCTTCATAAAATTGTAGTATGGAGCTCTGTCGGACCTCTGGATTATTTGTGTGTCGGAACCTTAATGGGAAATGGATTTAAAACCTAACAACCTCTAACTTTCATAAGAGTCCTATTCAGGTCTCCTCAACTGTCAGGTCAGAACAAGTCTACATACACAAATTCTTATGACTATGAATATTTACTTGTAAGGTGTAAGTGAAATATAGCTCCTCATCTTAAAAGTAGCAAAGAAACAGCCTCTCTCAACTAGGTAACTCTAATCCTCCAGTCTAGCAACTCTTTCCTCGAGGAGCGGGGATATTCCCTTATAAGTTCAAGTACAATCAGCTCAAGAAGAGGGAATCGAGAAGAGAATGGACGGTAACCAGTGTAGCTACCTATCCTTGGATGCATGAACAGTGTAGCCAAGTCATCCGCTACAAGCTTACAATCATTTTACTTTGAAGCTCTTATTTTTTTCACTTGTATATACACTCCGGCAGGCATTTTACTTTTCAACATACCTGTCCACTTTTGGAGATTCTGCGTTTTTTTTGAAAATATATACAAGACATGCTTAAGGAGTTTTTCCTCTTGAACTAGTAGAGTATCCCTCTTTTGAAGCATTATTGCAACCCCATAGCATCTTGTCTTTAGACCTCAGCATCGCCAAATCAGGTTGAGACGCACTTCCCTCCCTAGAGGAGGACGAGAGGTTCCGCCTAGATGTACTACCCTCGTATGCTACCCCAAGTCGAAAGATTCTGCCCCCTCACTACCTTCTCCATGAAGAGCTATGTGTAGAGTGCTTGTCCATGGTAAGCCACGGTCTGAAAGAATCATGTGTGTGTTGTTAAATATTCTACTTAAACTTATCAAGATATGTGAACATAGTCTTATGGACTCAAAGAAGTAAGTCACTAGGACATGAAAAGTCTTAACTCCAGTTCATATAAGGTTCCTCTGAAATTAAGGGGATTAAGGTCCAACTAAGCTTCATTCTTCAATTTTATTCCAGACTTAGTTTAAATATCAATATTATTCTGAAAAATGCACATGCAAATGCAAGAAATATGTACAATGTAAAGAAAAGAAAGCAAAATCTTTTTGTGAAATGATTTTCTAAGTTTGAACTTTTTATGGATTTTTGAAAAATGATGCACATGCAAAAAGAGTTTATATATATATATATATATAAACAGATGGTTAGTAATATATACAAGTATATACAATATTTTTTAGGGATTTTATCACTTGTGCCCCTCCGAGATATCGCAATATCAGTTATGCCCCTATCTTTTTGGTAATATCAGTTGTGCCCCTCACTTCATATTATTTTGCCACTTGTGCCCTCGGGTTAGTTACCGTCCATCCACAGTGCAAACGGACGTTAACTTTAAGGACATAGGCGGAATTAATTTAAAAAAAGTTATGAGGTCATTTTACATCATCTTCCTCATCCTCTTCTTCTTCTTCCTCTTCCCCATCCCCTTCCTCCTCCTCCTCCCCCTCTGCCCCCGTCCCTACCCCACGCCGCCCCGAGCTCCCCGTACCTCCACCAGCCCGCCGCCCCCGCCCCTGCCCCTGCCCCCTCCCCTCCTTCGATTCTGGAGATGTCTTCGATCTGCACTCCGATGCCTTCGAGGAGGACCTCAACGTGCCTCCGCTGTGGATCTTCGAGCCGGAAAGCGCTGGAGAGGAACTGGAATGGGAAGAAGATGGGGTTGATGGGGTTGTGGAAGAGGTTGTTGAGTTGGAGGTGGTTAGTTCGGATGTGGAGATGGGGTATGATGTCGAGCAATCCTTGGCCGATGCGATGAATGGAGCGTGTGCTGATGACTGGCGTGATGCCAATGAATTGGATGTGGAGGCATGGCGCGATGCGGAGGGCGTGGAAGTGGAGGCGTTGGGCGATGGGGACGGGTGGAAGTGGATGCGTGGGGCGATGCAGATGGAGCCATAGTGGAGGTGTGGGACGATGCCGAAGGAGTAGAAGTGGAGGAATGGGGCGACGGCGATGAAGCGGATGCTTGGGGTGATGCGGATGAAGCGGTCATAGACGTGTGGGGTGATGTGGATGAAATGGAGGCGAAGGTGTGGGAGGTTCTGATGGGGTGGGATGGGATCGACGGCGGTCTGCAGGACTTGTTCGATGAGGAGTTTGAAGAGGCAGTTGAGAATATCATGGCGGAGGAGGCCTCGACAAGCGGGCGACCTCCAGCTGCCCAGATGGTTTTCCAGAGTCTACCCTCGGTTGTCGTGGTGCATGATGAAGAGGGGGAGAAGCCGGTGTGCCTTGTGCGCAAGGAGGAGGTTGCGGTCGGGGGGATTGTGAAACGGCTGCCATGCTCGCACGGCTACCATGAAGAGTGCATTTTGTCGTGGTTGCGGATGAGGAATACCTGCTCGGTTTGCCGTTTTGAGCTCCCGACCGCAACGTCTGCACCAGCCCCTCCCTCCCCCTCCCCCTGAACGCGCCGCCCCCTCGCCTACCCCTCCTCCGGCCCCTTCTGCCCTCCACCTCCGCCGACTGAAACTGAGTTGAGTTTTTTTGTTAAATTTTGATAAATTTTTGACTAATTGATTCATAAAAAGTCATCCAAAATTTCAATAAAATTCATCGTTTAATCCGTAACGAGTGATATGTCCGTGGAAATGTAAAAATTTTAGAGATTCGATGGATGCATGAAGGTGTTAGTAAGAGAGAGAAATTATGAAGAGAAGGAAGAAGAACAAATGGAGGAGGAAGAAGATGAAGATGTATGGACCATAATACCCTTCTTAACCACACCATGGTTTGAATAAACCATGGTTATTTTAATTTTTTGACGGTCAATCTGACGGAAGGGTACAACTGATGACGGAGCAAGAAGTGAGGGGCACAACTGATATTACCAAAAAGATAGGGGCATAACTGATATTGCGATATCTCGGAGGGGCACAAGTAATAAAATCCCTATTTTTTAATAAGGATTGGGGATGAGATACACATATTTACACAGGAGTGAGTCAATTATTTTTAAGAATCAGATGAAAGGATTTACAACTTGAGTAATTTATATAGGTATAACATACAATTGGAAAAAAAATTTATGATGCATATATTCCTCAAACTTATTTGAAAATAATTTTACAAATAATTTTGAAACTATAGTCCAAAATATTTTTTTCAAACAATTTTGCAATCATTTACAAACATTTGAATGAAAATTATTTTGTAAACATTTTTCAAACTGTATATATAGATTTTCAAAATACTTTTTTCAACCATTTTCAAAACATTTGCAAATAGTTTTACAAAATCATTTTATTTTACATAAATAAAAGAAATTTTTTACAAGTCACACTATTTTTACAAAGTTGAAAATATTTTTCAAACATTTTTCAAATAGTTTTCAAAAGATTTTTCAAATAGATTTTCAAACTACTTTCAAAATATTTTAACCTAACTTATTAATCAGTATATACAAAAAGAATTTTGAGGAAATATCGTCATATTTTGATTAGTTTTTTTGCCAGTATTTATACAATATTTTATCCACATACTAAAAATTCGAAAGTATGAGTTATGGATAAAGTATAAATACAATATATACGACACCTCCTTTACTTAGCTCGAACTATGTCCTCATAGTGATCAAAGAGCTGCAAAGGAAGACATAAATCGTGCTAAGTATAGAAAAGTGAAAAGAATATTAAACTATAATGAAGAATAAAAGAATATAATCAATAGAAGTTGGTGATCCTCCTATACTTAGGAACAAGTAATCCTAAGTATAGAAGACTGTACACAAGGAGAAAACCGAGGAATAGGATGTACAAGATCTACCTCCCCTATATTTAGGGTAAAATATCCCTAAGTATAGGTAGCAAAACAGAGGTAAAAAGAATCAAAAGAATAATCACAAGTATGACACCCCCAATACTTAGGGTAAAGTACACCCTAAGTATAGCATGATCATAAGATGAAGATGGGGTGTTAGACAAAAGAATGAATGATATGGACAGAATGGATCTATACAACTGTGAACAATGTTGAGGTGCCTCTCAACAAGCGCTAGAGTTTACACCCCTAGCTGGGCGCAAAGGCTAGGATAACGCAGTATCGAGGTTTAGGATGGTATATATGAGGCAAATACCATATTGTCGTCGCAATCTCGATGGCAGAACAACAATGAACTCAATAGTGTAAACTCTGACATCCAAGTAAACAATCAGGCAGGAGTCTGCTACTAGGTAAAGATTTGGGAATATGAAATCGGGCTCCTGTAGTACAAAAGAAATCCTCGGCTCAAGATCTAAATAGAGTGAATGGATGGAGCTGAAGAAATTGAACATGGAGACGGAAGGATCTTTCAGAGAATTCTCCACGTCAATCACCGTCTCTAATAGATAAGGAAGATCAAGATCAGGAGACTCGCTAAAAAGGCCGATATCGGATGTATGTAATATAGAGAAATTAGTGAAATCATCGAATACCATAAAGATCTAGTTATCCTCGTGTGGGTCATCGAGGAGAGAAAAATCAAACTCATGATCAGAAATATCAGAAGACTCGGTCTCGTGATCCGACAGATCGGATACATTCTCAGAAAGTGAAATCGAGTACACAGGGTATGTGGCATACTCCCGCAGATAACCCTCGGGGAGTAATGCAGAATCAGAATCGAATTGGGGATCTATGCTGCCAAATATCAGGTCCTCCAAAAATGTATCGACCTCATCAAATGGGAGGACATACAGCTCAAAGACGGAACTATCTAGGTCTGTCAAATCAAAAATCGGTCCCTCATAAAGCCCTCTACACTGAGATGGATCCAAATGTGTATCTAAATCTGAGAAGATCTTCTGAAGAAAAGACACTGAATCAGCTGGACATGGACACTGGAATGACAAAGGATGGTTGAGATGTGGGATCCTCCTCTATTTCTTGGGATACTAGCAGATCTAGAATCCAAGAATATTCAACATGAAAGTGTGGAACTGGCTCAAAATCTGGTTGTAAAACCAACGGGAACTCGACCAGTGTCTGGTTCTGGGAACTCACAGTGGTAGTCAACACGTCCATCATACGAAAAGTAGTAGCATCCATATCCTCTTATTGGTGTGTGTTGTCTAAATCGGCATGAAGTTCCACACACTCAACTGGAGTCATATCGCCCTCATATGTTCTCCCGAGTAAATCATCTCGTAAATAATGGAATGTCTAAAAGTGCTCCTAAGATGGTCTCAAATAAATCCATGTCAGGATTGTGGTGGAACCACCACACGAGGTAATGACTAATGCAATCTGTTCAGTGGTCATCCCTCTCATGATGATCTGGACAAGGTCTGTCACTGAAAATCCATGATCCAGAAATCACCTCAAAAGATCAAGTAACCTCAACCATGAATCTCTCAATGGTTCCTGGGAGTCAACTGAAAAATCACGAATACACGATCGCATCAACTCTGCTCTACGATGGGTATAAAATCTCTGCAAAAATAAAATCCGAAGGTCTCCTCATGTAGTAATATTCCTCCCCAACTCTCTACGCCATCTCAAAGCTCTAGTCTGAAGTGAGAAAGGGAAGGTCATCAGCATCAGCTCCTCAAAAGTGATATCTTGGTATGCTCGTGATCCACAAAAATCCTCAAACTCAGATATATGAATATATGGTTCCTCATGCACTCCTCCAGAAAACTTTGACAATAGATTAATGAACTCTAAATCCAGAATGAAGGGACTCAATGTAGAAGCGGATTGTGCTTTCTGATATGTGTAGTCATCCATCATCCCAGGATGAAAGTCGTCTAAAACTCGTAACTGCCCAATGTGATCTCCTATCGAATGCATTCTCATCTTAGCAATGAAATCGCCCGAGTCTGATATCTGGTCAATCTGGTCTCCTAGGGCGTCAAACACATCATGTCCCGAATCAGAAGGTGGGAACGGGGAAGATGGCATATTGGTCGGAGTTCCGATCTCCCAAGAGAGTGGGCGAGAATGATAGAAATGAAATGAAGAAGCTGCAAAATCCGACTAAAATGGAGTGTAGCCCATCATGACGAGAGGACAGAAGAATGATGAAGGGAGGGAGGGTAGGATAGAAGAAAGAGAGTGAAAGCAAGAAGGGAGACGACGACTGTTAATGATCTAGAGAAGATTAACGTAACCAACTCACGCTAAAGATATCCAAACACAAAGCAAACCTTCAGTTCACCAACTCAACACAAATCTGACCATGAGATTCCAGTCTTTATCTTTTCACCTTTAGAGTTTAGTGATCAGACAAAAGTTGTACAAACACTTAAGAGGCTGAATGGGATTTGGGCACTACTCTTTAGTGTGTACGCGAGCAATTAAAAGTGCAAATAATGAGGAGGTTTCTCTCCCAAACAATGATGAACATTAATTTTTAAGGGTCAAGTTCAATTAGAAGTCCCCGTTTTTTTATTTTTGATTTTCTCATTTTTTAGATTTTTTTTCAAAAATAACGCCTAACGAGCTTTCCGATTTCCTCTTTGATTAATTTGAATCCAAAAACAGGAGGTGGAAGTCGAAAAAGCTAAGGGCGATGAAATAAATAATGCATATAGAGATAGAAAATGCGTACCTTGCTCCAGTACTCTATATGTAATATGATCCTTACATAAATTAAATACTGAAAGTAAACTAGCTATATGATGCACGAGGAAATCGGCCTTAGACGAGCAACTTCTATTGATCATGAAGAACAATAGCTAGCTAATCGAATTGAGTCTAGAATCCGATCTTGGGAGTCACTCGGTGCCTGCCACAACGGGTCCTGTAGCGATGTATGTAACTCCTCACGATGTGTGGTCTCAAATCCAATTAGGCTAACTTTTTCAATTTAATTTTCAGCTAGATCCAATTATGTTCCATAGGTACAGATAAACAATTAGATGTTGGGCCTTAACTAATTACGTCACAATCAACAAAAATCCTACGTCTAGGGGACAAATTCATGAGAATCAAATAGAAAGTTATGACGGTGAAATCAAGAAAATACGAAAAACAGCGGTGAGGTCCCCAAGTGCACTGACAATTGGCGAAACAGACCTTGAATAATGTCCAAGTACACAAGAGTTTAAAGTCTAAATATTACACCTCAATTAATTGTTCTCTAAATAAAATGACTATCTTCTTCTCTTCTCTGCTCCACCTCCTGTGCGGGTCCTCCAAAAAGACTCCAAGTCGTCCTCCAAGCAATTACTCGTACAAAAAGCAAATGAGAGAAAATCAAAAAATATTTATAATATATAGAGACGAGAAAAGATGAAAAATGACAACTAAGCCGTGCTCCCCGGCAACGACGCCATTCTGATGACACACCTGAGAACTCGGAATAAGTATGTAAATAATCAAGGGTCACTGTGACCCAAATCACCAAGCGCAATCAACGAGAAAAATATTTTTAATCACTTAAGAGAAATCAAGCAATAAAAAGCAAGCGGTTTTCGATATTTAATTTAGCCGACCCTACTTAATTGTGTGAAAAGGCTTTGTTGTTGTTGTTGTTGTTGAGTGATCAGGGTCGAATACAAGGAGCACAATATAAAAACTTAACAGTAAAATTTCGGAATTAAGAAATTTTTAGTGGTTTTTTATTTTTCAATTTTTTAAATTTTCAGATTAGGAAGTATATGCACAGAGGGATTAACAATATGCACAAAGGGATAAAAATACACATGCCATACGTTTTTGTATTTTCAGAATATTCAAAAATGCTCAGAAAATTACGGAAAAAATATTTTTGGATTCTAAAGGTTTTAAAATTTTTTTGATAATTTTTTTTGATGTTTCTGTTATTTTATAAAAATCAATCCATGGAATAAAGGTAAACAGTGAACATCCAAGAGTATTTTGCAACTTAAAAATACTTTAAGTGTCCAAAACTCCTAGATCTTCTTTTTAAGCTAAAGTACAATTAAATATCTAAAAATATATACCAAAATCAGAATTTTTGGATTTTTCTAGAATTTTCTATCATTTTTGTTAATATTTTTTGTTTTTCACAAATTTTTTGGTTTTTATAAATGATTATGCACGAAAATCAGAGAGAAAGTAAAGGGAATAAAATACAGCAAAAGCAATTGTTTTGGAATTTTTAGGCTTCTTTTTGATTTTTTACGATTTTCCTAAATATGGGCAGACAAAAGACACTATTTTTGATTTTTTTAAAAATATCAAATGATGATTAAATGCGATGAAAAATTTATACAATGATCAAAGACATATCAGGAATATTCAAAAAATTTTGCGGAATTTTTAGAGCATGAAAAACATTTATTTTGATGAAAATAGTAATAAATTCAAGGTCTTGAATACAAGGACCTAAATGCAAATATTAGAGTGTCTGTCAAAAATATAAAAATAATAAATAATAGGTAAGATTTCACAAATTACCTAATATATAACGCACATGCCATGAATTTGATAGGGGTTGATTTATAAATTCTAAAACTTCCATGGGTGCATTGTAATTTTTCCATTTTTTATTTTTAAACACGCCTCCCCTTTAGGGTTTCTTTGTTTCAAGCACAAGAGAGGAGGGGTTGGCTGCCATCTTCAAAAATTAGCCATGGGGGCGCTTGGCGGCGCTGGTGGTGGCGTCGCGGCGGAGGGCACAACAGCGATGCGCCTGATCTGGAGGGCAGTCGCGCCGCGCATGTTGTCATCGGCAGAGAACTTCGACGATGCACGGCGGAGAATGTCACAGTGGCACAGCAGTATGTATGTGGTGTCTTCGGGATGGCGCGACGGAGATCTAGTGGAGGGGGTCGCGGTGAGGTGCAGTGGGGACGCAACCGCGGCCGGTCGCACAGAGGAGGGTGCTCGCGGTTGCGACGGAGATCTAGTGGCATGGACTGGAGTCGGCACCGCAGAGTCGATGGCGCGGCGGATGTAGCAGGAGGAGCTGTCGTGGGCGACAGGCACGCGGCGATCGGAGGAAGGGTCGCGCGCTGGGGCGGCTGCGTTGTGGGGCAAAGGCAGAGGCGCGGCCCGGCAACGTTGAGGCGGCGAGGAAGGCCGCTGGCTGCTGCTGATTTCTTTATTTTTTTTTAGAGTTTTCTTTTGTCAATAAGCAGAAATGAAATTTTATATATTCTTTTTCAAAGGCTCAAACACAAAAATAATTTTTTATTTTTTTATTTTTTTTATATATTTTTAAGTTTCCTGCAAAACAAATATTAGAGATAACAACAACTATATTATCTTTTTATTTTTTATTTATAAACAAATTAGGATGTGAACAGAGATCCAACGGAAAGCGAGAAACAGATCTAGATCTCCGACCATCGTGCGTGGTCAGAGGTGATAGGTAGAATAAGAAATGTGAGGATCAGAAAATTAGATGGTAATCAGATTCGGACGTTAAATGCGGATTTACGATCTAAAAAGTAATCATGAAATCAAAGTAAAAATTAAATCTAAGATTTATCTAAGAAAAACGATGGGAAAGAAAATGGATCTCACCTCAGGATTGTATACACCGTGATGGCCTCGACTAGGGCCGACTCGCTGTCACCAGATGGCTCGGAGGCTAGGCACCATTCTTCACAAAATTGCTCTTGAAGATTGGGCTCCTCTCCACCAAAGAGTGATCAAAGAATAATGAAGGAGGAGCGAGCCAATAAAAAGAGAAGAAAAAATAAAAAAGGAAGGTATATACAAAGAGGAAGGTGTTTAGTGGTGGAATTAATAAATTAATTAATTTAATTAATTAATTAATTAATTAAAAATGAATTTTAGAATTAAATAAAATTAACTAATTAATTAATAAAAATTAATTAGCCACATTAATGATGGTTATTTAAGGTAAACAATCATATCTTTATATACAAGATATGTTTTAAAATTAAATAATGAATAAATTAAATAATTAAATTCAAATTTTATAATTAAATTAATTAATTAGTATTATATATTTAATTTTTTTCTAATTTTTATATAAGGAAATTAGCTGTATACAAATATTATATACATATAATACAATATACATATGTATAAATAAGGAAATAAATTTTAAATAATATTTTTAAAATTTTATTTTTTATATTTTTTTATTTTTAATAATAAATATAATATTTACAATTATGCACATCATGTATAAAAAATAAATATGAATAAATATGTATAACAAGTAAGTAGTACAAAACACCCTAGAAAATCGACTTTTCAACCGTAACTCCAAAAATTATGAACCACATCCATTTAAAAGATAATTTAATTTATAGTATAATGGAAGTGAGTTTGATTCAATCTGAGTTCATATGGAGCCATAATTGGTATTTCAATTATCACTTTCCGGCTTTTTCCCGAGTGTGATTATTTGTAATTTCTACATTATTTTATTTTATAATTATTTTTATTATTTACAAATATTTTTATTTACACTTTTTATTTCCAAAAATATTTAATTTGAGATCAATTTATGTAAAAATAAAATAGTGTAAGTTTTATACAAATACACAGGAAAAATATTTACAAATTATTTTTGGATTTTTGAATTAAAGATCATATCTCCCCCTACTTTATTCCTGATCAATCAGGTCAAGTCTTGACCTTCACTCGGGGTTTGGGTCAGTCTGAATTTATTTCAAAAATTCATCCTTCTATTTTCTTTTCTTTTTTATTCTTTTATTTGAGTACAAAAGGTGTTAAAAATGCAATTTTAACAAATGCATGCAACGTGGTAATTTCATGAAATTAATAGGTATTTACAAGTGTTTGACTAAGGAAACAAAGTTAAAATAAAAGAATAAGGATGATGAATCGTGGATTCATCAATCGTGTTTGAATTTTAACCCTTCTATGGAGGGTTGTGAAGAAGAAATCCATGAGGAATCTAAAAACTTTTTTGAACTCTTACAGAAGGCGGAGGAATCATTATGGGAAGGTTGCAAGACATTTTCACTCCTATTTGCGGTTACAGAGTTGTTGACAATAAAAGCTGAATATAATATGACTGACGTGAGTTTCAATTCTATAATCAAGATCGTAAATAGAATGAATCCAGAGGACAATGTTTTGTCGGGATCATACTCAAGATTAAAACAATGATGGGGTACATTTGGCTTACCAGTCAAGTTAATTGATGCTTGTCCTAACCATCACATTTTATATTATAGAGATGAATATAAGAATGTGACTGAATGTCCATATTGTGGAGAACCTCAATTCAAACCCAATATGAAATCAAATGTTCGACAGAAGGTGTTACATTATTTTCCTATAGAGACACATTTGCAAAGGCTATATTATTGCAAAGAAATAGCTAGGGGCATGACTTGGCATGCGGATCATGCACGTGGTGACTATATGGAACATCTTTCTGATTCAGCTTGTTGGTGTGCTTTAATGGATTCATCCTCCATGTTTTCTATGGATAAGAGAAATGTTGTAATTGGCTTGTCTACTGATGGGTTTAATCCACATGTTTGAGGGAAAGATTACTCATGTTGTCCAGTTATTATTACACTATACAACCTTCCATTTTGGTTGTGCAACAAGAAGCAGCACATGTTCTTATCTTTGCTTGTGCATGGTCTGACATCTCCGAGAAAATATTTGGATGTATATCTCCGTTCTTTATTGATGAATTAGAAGAACTTTGAGATAAAGATAAGGAAACTTATGATGCTATCAGCCAAAGTAAATTTCAGATGAGAGTGGAGTTACTGTGGACCATTAGTGATTTTCCAGCATATGGAATGCTATCAGGTTGGAGCACGCATGGCAAGAGAAAACTTCAGTATGGTCGCAAGCCATGCTTCTTTGAATGTCATTGACAGTTCTTATCGAAAGATCATCCATATAGGAAACAAAAGATGACATTCAAAAGAAATACAATTGATGATTGAGATCCACCAATAAAGTTATCAGGATTTGAAATATTGCAGAGGTTGGTATAGTTAAAAGATTATGATGATTGTGTACAACCTCTTTCTAGATTTGGAGATAGCCACAACTGGACAAAAATGAGCATTTTTTGGGAACTACCATATTGGTCTAATTTGCTCATCAAACATAAATTGGATTTCATGCACATAGAGAAGGATGTCTTTGATAATGTATTTTACACCGTGTTGGATGTGAAGGACAAGATAAAGGATACAGAGAACACTCGTAGAGATAATGATGATTTGTGCACGTCCTGAGTCAAGGTTGGTAGAATCTGATGATGGTCGCTTTCATATGCCGAAGGAAAAATATTGCTTAAGTAAAGATCAAGTGAAAGATGTATGTGAGTGGGCAAGTAAGTTAAAAGTACCATATGGTTATTCGTCTAACATTTCAAAACTTGTTGATTTGAAGAAAAACATATTCAAGGGTATGAAAAGTCATGACTGTCATATATTTATGGAGCAACTATTTCCCCTTGCTTTTATAGGATTACTACTGAAAAGAGTAATGATGTACTAACAGAGTTGAGTAATTTCTTCAAATGCATATGCTCTTCAAAGTTACAAGTTGAAGATATAGCAACACTTGAGGAGAATGTAGTACTTATCCTATGCAATCTTGAAAAGATATCTCCATCTGTGTTTTTTGACTCGATGGAACATTTAATGATGCACCTTCCCTACGAAGATAAAGTTGGTGGAGCGGTCAAATATCGTTGGATGTACTCTTTTGAAAGGTATGGTCTATAATGATATTTAATATAGTATGATTGATGTACTTTGTCTAATAATATTTGTTGCCATGATAATATGTATATGTTTTTCTTGTAGAGGAAGGTGCGTAATAAAAACAAGACTGAAGGCTCAATATGTGCTCAGTTCATATTCGAAGAGGTAGCCAACTTTTGTTCTAGATACTTGTCTAAAGACATTGAAATCATTCATAATCATCCCATGCGTGATGAGTACATTGAAAATGAACGTGTGGTTGGCCTCTCCATTTTTGGAACACGTGGTCGACCTTTTAAGAAAGAAAAATCACAAATGATGAGCGTCCAAGAGAAATAAGCTGATGAGCTTTATTGTCTAGATAACACAGACGAAGTGACACCATTTGCAGAGTATGTATACATCATATTCAATTTGTATTTTATAGTAAGATGTTCTATTCATAAAATGATTTTCTCTAACTATAGGGTGTACAGAGATAAGTTAATGGTAGAGGAACCTTTGGTGGAGCGGTCAAATATCGTTGGATGTATTCTTTTGAAAGGTATGGTCTATAATGATATTTAATATAGTAAGATTGATGTACTTTGTCTAACAATATTTGTTGCCATGATAATAGGTATATGTTTTTCTTGTAGAGGAAGGTGCGTAATAAAAACAAGACTGAAGGCTCAATATGTGCTCAGTTCATATTCGAAGAGGTAGCCAACTTTTGTTCTAGATACTTATCTAAAGACATTGAAATCATTCATAATCATCCCATGCGTGATGAGTACATTGAAAATGAACGTGTGGTTGGCCTCTCCATTTTTGGAACACGTGGTCGACCTTTTAAGAAAGAAAAATCACAAATGATGAGCGTCCAAGAGAAATAAGTTGATGAGCTTTATTTTCTAGATAACACAGACGAAGTGACACCATTTGCAGAGTATGTATACATCATATTCAATTTGTATTTTATAGTAAGATGTTCTATTCATAAAATGATTTTCTCTAACTATAGGGTGTACAGAGATAAGTTACTGAATATGAAGTTATGAATGAATTCAGGAAGAAATTCTCAAATTAGTTTAAAGAGTGTGCAAAGCTGATTGATCCGACAGATCCTAAACACAAGATGCTCGATGACCTATCACTTGGTCCCAATCATTTGGCGATGTTGTATGGTGGTTTTTTCGTCAATGGGTGTAGATTTCATTGTGTGAATACAACCACAAGCTTAACTACATACAACTCTGGTGTTATGGTGAAAAGATCATGTTACGGTGAGGATAGTTTGAATTATTACAGAATTCTCAAGGAGGTGCTTGAGCTTGAATATCATATGCCACCTCCTAATAAGATCTTCTTATTTTCTTGTGACTGGTACGATCTACGGTATGGTGTGGTTGTTGACCGTATACATGATATTATAGATTTCATTGCCCTAAAATATATTCGAAGATTTAAACCATTTGTCCTTGCTTCACAAGTTGATCAGATATATTATGTTCCAATAGTAGGGAAAAAGCGAAAAAGAGATGATCGTTTTACTGTTTTAAAGAAGATATCACGCATTTATATTGATTTTAATGACCAATTGAATATAGATGACTCGTCAACTGTACTTGTTTCAGACATTGAGCAACCACATAGTGTAGCAATGTACCCATAGTATCATTGTGAGTTGATTAAAACTGAAGTTCAATAATTTATTTATTTATTTATTTTAGTATCTCTTCCTTAATTATTCATATCATTACATATTTGATGTTTACAAGAAATGTGTATGATGTGTGGACGAGGTTTAGAGAGAGCAGGAGCAGAACACATCATGATGATGATCATGTTTCAAATCGACATACTCCAGACATCGATGGTATGATTCCTTATAGTATTTTTTAAATAGTCATAATTCTTACATGATTGTTTTTATAATAGGTGAGTGTAATGAAGAAATCGCAAGGATTGTTTCTTATATGCTTGATACTGATGTAGAGATCCCTTCACAGTATGCACATTACATTTCTTTGACAGGGACACCTTCAAGTATTACACACGTTCGTCAGCCCACTCCACAATCCTCTACACATCATCATAGCCCTGTCCAGTCTCAGATTCCTTCCCAACCACCTCCACTAGGTTTAGGTCCACCCATTACTCAGGGTCCTTCCTAGCCCCATGACACTCCTCAACGTCAAGTCCTGCCTCCAACTCAAGATCCTCGTAAATACTTGCAATTTCTACAAGATGGGTATCTACTTTATAAACAATTATTTTAATTACTATATGTGCATGCTTATTTATTTATAATAAGTAATTTTGAAATTCAGATACACACTTGATAATCAGCATGATGTGGCCCAAGTACTCATGAAGGCCTTCCGAGCTATGCATGATTGCTCAGATTATAGATGGAGTTGCATGACACCAGAAGAACAAGAGCAAATCTTAAATGGTGTTTATGTAAGATTCATTACGTGATGTTATTTATTTGTTATTTTTGAAATAATTATTAATAACTAAAACTTGATGTGCAGAACATGTATGCGCTACCACCTGGTCATACAAAAGAAATATATTGATATTCTCTGTTAGAGCTAGCAACGGATCGAGTAAAGTATAATGTTTACAGGACAAGAAAAGCTGCAATCAAGAAGCTGGATGGTGCGGAAGATTGGGAGAGATCAAAATCATGCGCACCATTGGGGTGAACTCTAGCGAGGCGGAGTCGATATTGTGATCTTTTCATTCAAGAAAATTTTCAGAAGAGGTCTGAAGCAGAGAAGATAAATAGAGGGAAACAAAGTATTAGATCAACTAGCGGATCGAAGAGCCACGGAACTGTGAGGCGTGAACTGGTATGTAGAAATAACAAAGTTTGTTTTACAGTATCATTTATAAATTTGTGTTGATGATTATTATGTTGGCAATATTAGCTTGAAGCTGATAAACATCTTCCAACATTTATCAAATGGTGGACCGCGGCTCATACAAGTGGGAGGAATTGGGCTACACTTGAATCAAAGGCGGTGTTGGTATGATGCTTATCACTTATGTATATTTTAATTCTTTCATATTAAACTAAAAATTATAATTTGTACGATCGTTACATGGACCTGTGTAGAGCCAAGTTTGGTGTTTCCATTTCCGACGAAGAAATAGACTTCAATGATGATTTATAGAAAGACGTCATCAGTGAGCGTGAGGTGGGACCTAATAGAAGGCAGACTTTGGGTGGTTTGCCACCTAAATTCACGTCCTCTACTAGTTCTAATGGAGCATCTGGTTTTTTTGAGACGCCCTCAACATGTAACATGCCGACATTTAATGTATTTAAGACTGAGTTTGTACAATTCACATAGACAGTGAGTGTGATGGTGAATAAAGTGGACGCCATTCATTCAAATTTAGGCTTTTTCAACAAGGGTATTAAGGCTATTGACCATTTGAGGTATATAGCTAACATTTTCATCATCGGGTAGTTTTAGATCGTAGTTTAATAAATGAGTTATTTTCCTAGCATTTAAATATCTTTTTTTTGCTTTGTAGAAAAATGCAATCAAGACTTGATCATGATGAAATGGAAGAGGAGGACGATGAAGATGAAGATGGTGAAGAACATGAGGACGAGGATGATGATAATGAGGAGATCGAGGATGATGTCATGACATACAGGGTATCACAAAGGAAGGGGGTTATCTTTTCAGAACATAGGGAGAATATGAAGAAAAGAAAGGAAAATCCAAAGGAAAAAGGCAAGGCCAAAAAAGATATTGTCTTTAACAAATGGAGGAAAACGAAACCTTAGTATTAGTTATTTTATCTTCTAAAATTTGATGTTTTATAACTTCGAGTCTTGTCTTTTTGGTTTTTACTATGTATGACTAATGTAGCTCTGCATGAACTATTGCACATTATAATTTTGGATGCATGTCTCTATGTTAATCGTACTTCTACTTTGTGATGATTTCTTTGATAGTTTAAGCAGTCGGATGGATAGTATTATATTATTGTTCAATATTTACAAGATAAAAATCCTAGGGAGGACCAAGTTTGAGGTTACATGTTTGAATTATAAATTTTTTTCTTTTTTAATCAGAATTTACGACTACTATGGCACTACATTCTTACTACTATGGTAGAATTACAGTGATAATGTGGTAATAAATTAGTGCCGACATGGTGGTAAACAATTGTTACAAGTTGCATAATGTCGTTATATATGTGGTCCCTTCATAGTCGCAAAGTCATGCCTAAATAATCCCAAATTATTAAATATTTACCAGTACTTTGTGACTACAATACGACTACTTGCGACTATTATTACGACCACAACTACTACCACAGTGTGGTTTCAAAGAGTTTACGACTATTTTAGCGCAACTACAAAATTTGCTACCACATGTGGTAGCAAACATGTGTTGCTACTATTTTGCAACCTATTTCACCACTCTTTTGCTACTACAATTGTAGTAGTAAAATATGTTTTTCTTGTAGTGTCGATAGTCATGTAATCACAATAATTAGGCAAACGGTTGTGATGTTTGTGTGTATGTCATCTTTAAAATAACTTAGGGAAACAAAGAACTAAAAAAATAACTCGTTTTGCAGTTCAAAAGATATTTTGAAAAGTATGGATTTAGAAAAGATCTTAGGGATGAATAAGAAGGTTGAAGAAGAAGTTTTGATCTTCTTCGATTCTTAGAAAAAAGATGCACACCAGTTAAGGCGTTTTATTAACTATTTGAATTATATTTTTGAACAAATCATAAATGAAATAATTTAGATGTTCTGTAAATATTTGCTACTAAGTAAATCAATATTATGAGTTTTCTTTCTTATTACAAACTACTGCATAAATAATGCATGAATGAGTACATAAGTTACAAATGTTCTGTTATTAATTATTATGAAGTTAATCAAAATTATGATTCTCTTCTTTATTATTACTAGTTTTGCATGAATAATGCATGGATAAAAAGCATGAAGTTATAGATTTTGTATTATCATTTTCTACTAAATAAATCATAATTTCAACTCTCTTCTTTATCATTACAACTTTTTGCATGAATAATGGAAGGGTCAAAAATTGAATAGTTACACATCTATTATTATTTATTACTAAATGATCAAAATTACAACTCTCTTTTTAAATATTATAATTTTTTGCACATTACAAATAATGCATTGGTGAAAAGTATAGAAGTTATAAATGTTGTGTATTACTACTCTATGGATCGAAGTTACAACTCTCTTCTTTCTTGTTGCAACTTTCTACATAGATAATACATTAATGAATCAAAACTACAAAAGTTATACTTGTTGAATTGATGTTTATTAATTTAAATTAAATTCGATCATTTTATTTTTAAACAATTGAGAACCATCCCGGTTAGCCCTCCCACATACAACCATCATCTCGATCGCATGGAGATTCCATACCCACCATCATCTCCATTCTAAGGAAGATCTATGCATGCCATTATCTATCAAGCGAAGGGACTATTGTAACCATCGCAATGATTGTTCATTTTCATCTATGGAGTCATCATCTCCATCCCATCCATCATGCAATCAGGAACCA
This sequence comes from Ottelia alismoides, assembly GCA_037367405.1. Classification (NCBI taxonomy): domain Eukaryota; kingdom Viridiplantae; phylum Streptophyta; class Magnoliopsida; order Alismatales; family Hydrocharitaceae; genus Ottelia; species Ottelia alismoides. The sequence goes on from JAZKJV010001145.1 coordinate 688,002, forward strand.
TCATATCTATCATGGAGGATTCATCATCTCCGATGTCTAAGAGCAACGTATGTCATATTTCTTTAGTAAGAAGTCATATGTGTACCAAATTGTGTGACTTGATATATGAGTTTGCACATATGTTCTTTGTATATTACTAAGGAAAATGATGAATATATTGCAACACTCGTACCCTTAACATAGTCCCACATCTAACTCACAAAGTGTGAGAGATGGTTATAAGTGGTAGGAATTACTACTTGACAACTTGGGCTTAAACATTTTGGGTGGTTGTCAACGGGTCCATTTGGGTCCGAACCCAATAAGTTGTTAGGGTCAGTTCCTCGATAACGGATCAGGGACCTAAGCCTGGGACGTTACAAATGGTATCAGAGCGGGTTCTCTCTGATAGTGGAAAGGGCTACCCGAAGGGACCTAAGCCGGGAGCGTGCAGCTGCCACTGTCACCGGGAATAAGTGAATGGGCCATGTCGCAACGAGGACGTTGCAAATATAAGTGGGGAAGGTTGTAATACCCATACTCCTAAAATATAGTGCCACATCTAAAACTCACAAGGTGTGGGTGTGGTATATAAGTGATGGAGGCTATTACTTGACAACTTGGGCTTAAGCATTTTGGGCGGTTGTCAACTGGTCCAATTGGGCTCGTACCAAACAAGTTTTCAAGGCCAGTTTTCCTCGATAACGGACCGGGAACCTAAGTCCGGGACGTTACAAATGGTATCAGAGCCATTTTCCCTCTGATAATGGAAAGGGCTACCCGAGAGGTGGAGTCGTCCCTACAAAGAGGTTGGAGGAAAAGGCTACCTGAAGCGTGCAGCCGCCACTATCACTGGGAATAAGTGATGTGACATGTTGCAACGAGGACGTTGCGAATATAAGTGGGGGAGGTTGTAACACCCATACCCCCAAACATAGTCCCACATCTAAAACTCACAAAGTGTGAGAATATGTTATAAGTGGTGGGGATTACTACTTGACAACTTGAGCTTAAGCATTTTGGCTAGTTGTCAAAGGGTTCATTTGGGTCTGAACCCAACAAGTTGTTAGGGCCAGTTTTCCGCGATAACGGACCGGGGACCTAAGCCCGGGACATTACACACACAAACACACACATATATTTGTTTATCACTTCATTTTTCCAAGGAGATTGCATAAATTATTTTATATGATTTTTTAGAGCAAGCATAGAGATAGTATATTCACCTAAAAAGAGAATAGGGTAGTGGACCACCCATACAATACAATTCTAATCCGATGTATAAAATGTTTGGGTGTTCAAAAATATCCGGGTCAATGGGTACCAGACTTGACATGTTTACTTTGACTCTAAACTCCTGAGTACTTGTTTAAAAATGATGGGTCGGGTACCCGCTATGCTATGGCCCGTGTCTCATATAAAAAATCCAATGGGTACCCGCAAGTACTCAATCCGAAGTTAAGAAAGGCATGCACGTATGGAAATATTGAATGATTATTTACTATGTTTCTGCCAAACTTTAGAAGGTCATGAATCCAGTTCGAGCCAGATTGAGTCAAATTGAATGAAATTGAATCTTAGAATCATTTTTGTGTTCTCAAAATGAATCAAACACGAAGACCAAAAGGTTTGAAGATGGGAGCCAACATGAGCCGGATTGAATCGAATTGAATCAAATTGAACACTAAAACTGAAAGGTTTGAATGTTTACGTCAAACTTTAGAACTTCGGGAATCCACTACGAGCTAAATTGAATTGAATTGAATCAAGTTGAATCTCAACACCATTTTGTATTCTCGAAGTGAATCAAATGCGAATGTCGAAAGGTGTGAATGTGGGATCCAACACGAGCCGAGTCGAATCGAATTGAATTAAATAGAACATGAAGACCGAAAGGTATGAATGTTTACGTCAAACTTTAGAACTTCATAATCCAACACAAGCCTGATTGAATAGCATTAAATCAAATCCAATCTCAACATCATTTTTGTGTTCTCGAATTGAATCAAACATGAAGATCGAAAAATATGAAGATGGAATCCAACACAAGACGTATTGAATCGAATTGAATCAAATCGAGTCAAAGTGAATACAAAGATCAAAAGGTATGAGTGTTTACGCCAAACTTTAGAACTTCGAGAATCCAGCACGTGTCAGACTGAATAAAATGTAAATGTTCACTCGAGTCCATAAGTCCACTAATATAAATATTTTTGTTGTAGAATTGGTAAAAAATAATATTTTATTTGAGTATTAAGTAATGAAATTGTGTAAAAATAATTGATCATCTAATGTCCGAATAAATCAAAGGAGTGATGATAAATTAATATGTGAGTTTCAAAGCTGGTATATAAAGTTTATGCAAAATTATAATTCTTTATTTTATCCTTTTATTGATACTTATCTATTAAATGAACAATTCTCTTTTATTAAAGGTGATATCCACGCGGGTACCCAACATACATAAGAATCAACAGAGTACCCATTACAATTGAGTACCTCTTGGAATGAGGTGAGTCGACCCGTGGATCAGTTACCTTTCCCATGGACACCCAAAACCTATGTATATAAGTCCATGGGCAAAAAAATGCAAAAGGACGCCAATATTAAGCCAAATATACGAAATAAGGGGTTATACCACGAGATGGGCAGACTTCAGACCAAATAAAAAGCAACGTACATAAAAGGAGAGAGATGAGATGATTCCATAAAAAGTCTACATCAGCCTTTAAGGTTTCTTTTATGTAGTGCTCCTTGGGTGAAGGTTCATTCAGCAGAATTTTGGCGAGAGCTCATGATAAAATAGGGATTCAAATAAAGCAGTCAAAATTGGAGAGGAACACAATCTATTTGGTTATTGAGATGGGGTGGATTAGGGTAACATCCTGTGAATAGTAGTTGTTTGGATGCTCATGAGAGTTAAAATAAGAAATGTGATGTAATGTCACATTAATTTGTGATGGAATTCCAACCTAGGAATGCATGAGGGTAAATCGGGTTACCTCAAGGTAAATCGGTAACCAAACAGACCCTAAAGGATGGAACTAGTTGTCCTCCCAACATCGCCTATAACTTTCGCGCCAAATATCTACAATGTTGGTAAGGGATAAAGGCAAATATACCATACTTAACACCTCCATAAAATATACACAACCATATAAGAAGTGTTCCATGGATTTAATGCCATTCAAGCAAAGATAACATATAAAAGTCAATCCAGTACCATGTGTCTTTAAAATTTCATGTCCTAAAATATTCTCTTTAAAGAAAAGCCAAGCAAAAAAATCATATTCTCAGAGGATTGTAATCCCTACAGATTTTAGACACTCAGGGGTGTTCACGGGCGGGTACCCTGCCTCATTGGTCATTTGACAATGATCCGTCTTAACCCATCACTACCGGGTCATGGATCGACCCAATCCGCTAGGTACCTATCTTTTCAAATGGATTTTTGAATAAGTCATGGGTCATGATATATTGGGTACCTAACCTGATACTTTCCAACGAGTACCTGTGAGTTTTAGGGTCAAAATGCACGGATCATGGTATATTGGAGCGTTATGAACATCATGCAACATGCGATGGAGAATAAGATGGCAATTTTAAAGAGCACATGCGAGAGAGGATCGCCTAGTCTCAATCCAAGGGAAGGAACAAAAACATTCAAATCTTTATTATTGATTCTAATTGAGAGATCGGAACCCAGCCAGCGTAGTAAGAAAGCTCCAATCTAAAGAATCAATTGCTTAAGGACTATGCAATCTTTTTTTTCTTCAAATGGTCCAATTCATAACGATTTCACTTGCGGGTGCTATACTAAGCAAGAAGAGTAGCAGCCTCAGGAAAGGGCCTCTTCTTTGGGCTTGGAAGAGACAAGCTCAGTGAGTGCTAGGTTAGGGCTAGTCCTTAGGTTGCCCCCCGCCGAGCTTCAAATGGTTGATCAAATCCTGCCTCAACTGCTTGGACATAGTCAGGGTACTTAGATGCATCTTCCTCTCACCTGGTCTCCAATCACTGACTTCCGTCAACCTTGAAGTCTGGTGGATCTGCCTGTAAGGATTGCACACATGCTATTTGGAAGGTGGTGGTCAAACATCTTCTTACAACGATTTGTCAAAACTCTGGATATTACTCTCATGTCACAATTAGTAAGAGTGATTGGTCTATAGTTTTTGATTCGCGTCGCATGGTTTTTTTTGGATCAATGATATGACACCATAATTCGAATTATAGATGATATCATTGCTATGAATAAATGAGTTGTCATTATTTCTATAAAAGAAATTAATGATCTAGCTCGTCCAAGATCGGGGTGTCCAATAGTCAGTCCAAGTAAATCTGATATTAGAATATTTAATTTCATTTAGATCAAAGCCATTAACCAACCCCTTTAGATCATTTGTAGTCTTTCTATTAGGAGTGACTGACAATCTATCTTCATGGAGATATGTTATGTTGAAATCTCTCAGTATGAAAATATTGCGAGCAAATGTCTCTATGAGAATCAATAAAAAATTCTTTTTCATTGGAAATTGAGGTTCATAAATATTGATCGCAGTGAAGGGGTGCAAACTTTCAGAAAAAAAATATTATTCCCATATGCAACAGTAATTGAGGGAGAGGGAGTGTGAGTTCCACTTAGAGAACTCTCCACCATGTTCACAGAGCAGATCGTCTGCTGTAATAGAGATTAGAGCAGATTTGTTGTAATTTTTTTCCTTTTGCGATTTCGATTCCAAAATCCAACCTTATAGATTGAATCTTAGATTAATGCTCTGTATATCCTCCAAATTTCGATCAAATTGGAAGTTATTTTCTATTATATTAATGGTCAAAGATTTAAGTCCTTTTTAAATGGAATTTAAGTTGCTTAAATATTGCCCGAATCTTTGACCATTAAGATAAAATACCAAATAACCTCCGATTTGAAGAAATTCTGGAGGATATGTATAAGAGCATTAATCTAAGATTCAATCTATAAAGTTGGATTTTAGATAGAAATCACAAAAGAAAAAAAAGAGATTACAGCAAATATGTTGTAATCCAAGTTACATCAGACGACCTGTGCTCCCACCATGAGCAGTTTGAAAAGCAAGTTCCACCTATCAGGAAGATTATCTTTAAGATTGTCCAGAAAAGAAGGTCAAGTTGGTGCTTGACAAGGAGCCTAACAACCCTTTTAATAGTAATTCTGCTATTAAAACCTCTATAATTCCAGGTAAGGATGTTCTTATCCATTTTAAAGTGTATGGATAAGAAATAGGAAAACACGTTATCTGTGAAAAAAGGAAATAATAGAAAGAAAAATATGACAAAGATCACCAAAGTTCTAACAGACCGAGATAATCAAAGCCTGTATCCTTTGATTTTTTTATCGATAACAGACCTGAAGGAGTTCAGCATCATACCTAGGGTTTTTGGATGGAATCCATGGATTTTGAAGCAACTTCCGTCTTTTTTCTTGCCATTGATTCATACTTGTTGACAGCTGAAAGGAAGTCATCCGAGAGATGTGTCTTCGCAGATTTAGATTTCTTGGCTAGTTCATATACACGAACACTCATAACAGGTTTACTGGGCAATGAAATAGATTCCAAAACATCACTCGCTCCCCATACCGCAAATCACGACAGGTAGGAGTTGCTTCTATTTTGATGCAATTATTCTATTCCTGAGCGCCTAATGTATGTATTACAGGGGATGTAGAAGTTGTCTGCTCTTTTTTTACGTTCCGATTCTGGGAAGTAAAGGAGGACCTTCGGAGCATCGAGGTAGACGAAGGACTTTAGAGGCTTACAATCCAGTACCAAGGAGACTTCATAATGGAGGTTGCAGAAAGGAAATTTAATCTGTTTAAGGAGCTTACAGAAGTTAGACATTTCGACATGCAGACGAATAGGAGGGTCTGATGTACAGCAGAGGATCCTTTCTACAGGCGAATATGGGAGATGTTTGTATCATGCACGTCCGCCACTTCGAAATTTAAGAGCTTTCCAAAACCTCGAACAAGAAGACTAAATAAGGAGGGTACCCATGAAAGCAAACGTATGTCATATGCACGTAGCTAAACATGAGAGATGTCCCTTTTTGAGGTTGCTCCAAACTCAGTTCCCAATGGGGTAATCGAATATCTAATACTTGAGAACGAGAGCAGATACTCTGTGAACATTTCAGATGACCTCGCGCTCAACTCGCCGGCGGCAGTTGCGCGAGTCGGTAGTGGCACGGAGGCTGAGTCGTGCACGAGAGTCGTGCAAATGGGGCGTGGTTGGAGAGGGGCGGACTATGCGAGGGGCATTTCACGCCCTATAAATAACGGCCTCCATAGATGGAAGTCGATCATCCAAGAACAACCCTCGCAAGGGAGCCCTCTCTCATCTCTCTATATCTCTCTTTCGTTCTCTCGAGTAAGCAACGGCGGCGTACCTCAAGTTCTAGACGAGTCCTCACTGGTATCAGAGCAACTCTTACGATTACCGGAGGAGGTTGATCCGAAGTCGTCGAACCCGTTTGCCGGCCATTCAAGAAGATGCCGCCGCCTCCACATTTTTTCCCGAGTCCAGGAAACCCTAACACGGGTTTAAGCAGAGTGGTAACCTTTATTAAAAAAATGGCTCGCAAGCCGAAAAGCTGCAATCACCTGTATCCTTTTTTTGTTTTGTGAACCTTTGGCCCCTTGCTTATCACGTGATTTTTTTCTATCTCCATTTTTTTAATCACGTTTTTTATATATGGTTATAAAATTGAAATTCTGACATCTTCCGTAAATCTGATTAATTTTTTACACTGCACATCTGCCCCCTTTTGCTTTAAATTTTTTTAATAAAGTCCGACACCATACATTGACGTTGTTTTTTAGTATGCCATCATTTCCAATTTTTTTAACGTGTTTTGTAGTTTTTTTTAAATCACGTTCTAATAATAGTAAAGGTTTTTGAGTGGGTCCGTAGGCATCAATTTTTTTTACTTGGTTTCGGTAAAATTGCATTATTAAATATATTATTTTTATTTTTTTATCTACCTCTTCACGTGAACTAACCCTTTAAAAGTTTTTTTATCTCTTTACTTAACATCAATAAAATATGTCACACCCGTAAACTTTTTTTACTGGTTGTTCATTAAATATTTTTTTACATTGAAATAAGTTTTTTTCCTTATTATGTATGTTGTTAAGCTTTTATATAAAATATTTTTTTACTTTCTATAATTATTTTTTTGAGAACTTTGTTAAGTTTTTTTGTGCCAAGTTAATTATCATTCATTCATAATAGAGCATTGTTTCCATATTCTTTTTATATCTTTTCTTTTACTTATTCTTGTTCGAAAAATCATACAATCTCATACCAAACTTACTTTTTATCTCTTTAGATCAAATATGACAAGCAAAACCATTGCAACTGAGGTTGGGAAAATTGAGTACCTTAATGGTACTAATTACGAATTATGGAGTGGAAAGATCTACTATGATCTGTTGCATGATAGTATACACTCCATCATAGATAAACCCGGCCCAACCTTATCTGAGAATCCAACAATGGAGGAAATTAGATCCCGCAAACAGTGGGAGAAAATAAATAATAGGGCTAGGAGTTTTATGCTGGCCCACATGGATCTGAACCTGATTCGGGTCTTTGAGACCTGCGAATCGGCTTACGAGCTATGGACCGCGGTTAAGGAGAAATATCACTCCAAATCCGAAGTGAGCGTCCAGCTTCTTCTACACCAGTACAACTCGTGTAGAATGAAGGAATCTGAAAGCATCCTCGAGCACGTGAACAAGATGATCGTGATGGTCAAAGATATGGCAGCTGTTGATTATGCGATTTCAGAGAGGATGCAGATCGCAACCATATTAGGAAGTCTCCCATCATCATTCGACATGGTTGCCACATCTCTGCAGATGAATGGTAATATTAAGTCTGCGACGGACCTACCTGCACAGTTTGAGAAGGATATCTCTAAACAAAGATCGAAAACTGGGATCTTTGAGGTTGAGGAAGAAGAAGAAGCAAATGTCGTGCACGTGAAGAAAATGTCGGGCCCCTCCAATGCGAATTTCAAGGGAAAGAGTGGGAAATACCCATGCGGCTCTTGCTATGGTTGCGGCAAATATGGCCATTTCAAGGTCAATTGACCCAACAAGAAGAAGCCAGGAAATTCTAAATTGCCTGAAAATAAAGGCAAGAAGAAGATGGAATTTGCGGCTGTCGTAGAATGCAACTCTGTCGTCACGGACAGTGGCGGATGGTGGATCGACTCTGGAGCAACCAGACACATCGCCAAGACGAAGGAGGGCCTGGTGGACTTCAAGGAGCTGAGCAAAGGCGAACAGAGGATCTTCATGGGGAACAACACCTACCTAGACGTGGAAGGTGTTGGGACTTACAGACTTGACCTGGGAGATAGCATTATGGTACTAAATAATGTACTATATGCCCCAGGGATACGTCGGAACCTGATATTTGTTCCGGTGCTGCTCAAGAAATACTTCGAAGTTAGATTTTATAATAAGCGTGTATCTATAGGCAAGAATAAGAAGGTATATGCAATGGGAAAGTTTGTGCCCGAGCATGACCTATTCTGTCTTCCTGTAAAAATTCTAGTGAATCAATGAATGTCGCTTCTGATTATTCCTTGTGTTGTTTGTCTGATTATGACTTGTGGCACATGCGACTTGGTCATCTAGGAAAATCTAAGATGGATCAAATGATTAAGGCAAATCTATTGCCTAAGATCATGGGTGCAAGGACATTGCCCTACGAACATTGTCTGACCGGTAAAATGACAAGAAGACCCTTCTCAATCGGAATTCGATCAACAGAGTTATTATGTTTGATCCATTCAAACATATGTGGACCACTGAACGTCAGCACATATAGAAATAAGAAATACTTTATAACATTCATTGATGACTACTCGAAATTCTCCTACGTCTATCTCTTAGGAAGAAAGTCGGAAGCACTTGAAACATTTAAGAGATATAAGACGGAAGTGGAGACAAGATTGGGAAAACCAATCAAGACTCTTAGGACAGATAGAGGTGGGGAATATACCCCAAAGGAGTTTGAGGATTACTGTATTCAAACAGGCATTCATAGACAGACTACAATGCCCTATACACCACAACAGAATGGTGTAGCATAACGAAAGAATCAAACTTTGATGAATGCAGTAAGGTGTATGCTTTCACACTCAGGACTCTCTAAGAAATTTTGGGGAGAGGCAGTATTGATCGCGAACTATATACAGAACAGGATTCCCACCAAGTCCGTATAATCAACGCCATATGAAATATGGAATAGCAGAAAGCTCGAGATGGGCCATCTCCGGAAATGGAGATGTGTAGCACATGTTCTGGTACCGAGTCAGCTTAGAGACAAGCTAGACTTCAGGACATTAAAGTGCAAGTTTATTGGGTATAGTGAGAATTCTAAAGGATATAGGTTCTTCCATGAAACTAAAGGTCTGATCGAAAGTCATGATGTTACTTTCCTTGAAATTCATCAAGAAAAGGAGCATGAAGTAAAGGAATCAGATCCCCTGATTGTCTTACAGGACAATGAAGATGACTTGAGCATTAGACAAGAACTTGAGGATGACATTGATCATCCAAATATAGAGAATGAACCTATGGAACATGATCCTTTAGAGGAAGTAGGTGGACCCACACAACCCATGAGTATAATCGACAACAAGAGAACCAGAACACGGCCGCATGGATGGAAGATTACCATTCCTATAGATGCGAGGCGTCATGTTACATCGCGGATTGTACAGATCCCATATCCTTTGTTGAAGCTATGTCTTTGCCTGAGTCGGGATCATGGTCGGCCGCCATGAGAGATGAGTTGGACTCAATCGAGCGAAACGATGTTTGGGAATTATGTGTTTGCCAGAAGGTAGGCAATCCATAGGATGTAAGTGGGTATTCAAGAAAAAGTACCGAGTTGACGGTATTGTTGACAAATATAAAGCCATATTAGTTGCCAAGGGTTATACTCAACAAGCTGGAATAGATTTCCAGGAAACCTACTCTCCAGTGGCTAAGTTTGCATCCATTCGGATGATCTTAGCCATAGTCGCATATATAGATTTGGAATTATTCCAAATGGATGTGAAGACGACCTTCCTTAATGGAGAATTAAAGGAGGAGATTTATATACGACAACCTGATGGTTCTCAAGTTGAAGGTCAGGAGAAAAGGGTTTACAAGTTAAGAAAGTCATTATATGGCTTGAAACAGTCTTCACGGCAATGGTATCTCAAATTTCATGAGAAAGTTATCCAATTTGGATTTGTTTCAAATAAATGGGATAACCATGTGTATGTCATGAAGAGTGGGAGCAGTTTTGCAATCATGTCATTATATGTTGATGACATTCTGCTTGCATGTAATGACATACAAATGCTATATGAAATCAAACAAAAATTGAGCAATGAATTTGAGATGAAGGACATGGGCGAAGCATCCTATGTTCTTGAAATCCAAATAACAAGAGACAGGGACTCAAGGACATTGAGCCTTGGTCAGGAAAGATATTTGCATACTGTATTAAGGAGATTTGGAATGCAGAACAACACTCCAGCTCCAACACCACTTGTGATGGGAAAGAGACTCAGTAAGAGTCAATGTCCTGGAAAGGGGCATAAACCTTTAGATGTACCATATCCGCAAGCAGTGGAAAGTCTAATGTATGTAATGATGTGTGCTCGACCTGATTTAGCTTATCCAGTAAGCTTAGTCACTAGATCAAAGCAATCCCGGTCCAGCACATTGGGAAGCTGTAAAGAGGATACTTCGATATCTGAAAGGGACAGTATATCTGAAACTTGTGTATCAAGCAGAATTGCTTGAGGTGGTAGGATACTCCGATGCTGATTTCGGAGGGGATGTGGATGATAGAAAATCCACATCAGGTTACATGTTCATGTTTGGTGGTGCAGCCGTTTCTTGGGGTAGCAAGAAACAAGGATGTGTATCTCGACATACACAGGAGGCTGAGTACATTGCGTCTAGCATGGCCATCACTCATGCCGTGTGGATCAGGCGTTTCCTAAAGAATCTAAGCCTCGAATTGGTCAAAGGGCCAATTGAAATGTATTGTGACAATCAAGCTGCGATAAGCTTGATTAATAGTGGGGCAAATAATTCTAAAGGAAAACACATTGAGATCCAATATCACTATATACAAGATATAGTGGCGAAATAAGAAATCACGGTAACCTACATACCTACCAGTGACATGTTGGTTGATTCCCTAACCAAGGGAATAGCTGCAGGAACATACATTAAACATGTTGGTTTAATGGGACTCAGAAATGCATGAGTCAGGGAAGAGATATTTCATGAAAAATGAGCCTCACTAAAGACATCTCCATGTGTATACTACACGAATAGTGAGAGTATAGATTTTTTTTATCGCTTCGATCAAGTGGGAGATGTGTAAACTTTCAAATGATCTCGCACTCAACTCGCCGGTGGCAGTTGCGCGAGCCGGCAGTTGCACGGAGGCCGAGTCGCGCGCGAGAGTCACGCAAATGGGGTGTGGTTGGAGAGAGGCTGACCATGCGAGGGGCATTTCACGCCCTATAAATAACGGCCTCCATAGATGGAAGTCGATCATCCAAGAACAACCCTCGCAATGGAGCCCTCTCCCATCTCTCTATATCTCTCTTTCGTTCTCTCGAGTAAGCAACAGCGGCGTACCTCAAATTCTAGACGAGTCCTCACAGATACTCTGTTGTACAACAGATGACTGTTGTAATGCCAGAACGCGCACGAGATGCTCAATCAAGATCGAGTGGTTCGTACGGAACTCGGATTTTTGTGGACCTTTACCTTGCAAACCACTTGATCTTGATTGAGCATCTCATGTGTGTTCCCGCATTACAGCAATCGATCCACTCTCAGAATGCGAACAAGGTCAAATGATACGGATAAATCGTCAGGCACCAATGAATCGCCAAGATCGAACAAGTAGCGCTCTATCCAAAGAATCGAGAAAGAATCGAACTTTAACTCACTAAGTTATGAATTCAGATGGCTTAAAGGTTCACTTGGTGAGTTCAGTACCTCCGAAGTGAGATGATGACACCGCTTTTCAACAAGCTTTCGATTCCAATGATTTCGCCACAAAACAATCCAAATGCTAGGGGGCGACAAAGGTACCAAGTCTCTCATCGTTTCACCCAGGAGAGAGATGTCCATCTTCCATGTGTTAAGCAAGTGTAAAGGAAGGTGGTGTGAGTTCGGGGATAATGATATCACCAGAGGTGGGGATGGTGAATAGTGGTGAGGTAATTTTTAAAACTTTACTTGGAATATTTAACAAGCGTAGAAATAATCAGCTAATTAATCGAATCAGCACACTTGCATGGTATTTTTACATGGAAACCTACCTAGGTAAAAATCACATCCTGAGTCAGCCTAAAAAATATTTATCAATAAAAATCCTACTTTGCATATTTAAATCCTGCAAATGATCCCAAGATCAAGAATCCAGATTATTCTTTAAGAATTAGATCTTTCCATGCACAAAGATTAATGGTTCCCAAGATTAATCAAATAAATATCATAATCTAGATATCTCTATTCTCCATAACTTTATTTCCTCAGGAAATGATTTTAAATCACAAAATGATCATGAAATAATTAGGTCAAGCCTCCTCAAGAATCCTCTGTAAAAAGATCAATTTTATCCAAAATTTAATTGCAAATATATGACAATCCATACACGCATTAAAGTATTAGCTCCACAAGAGAAAATTCAAATTTTAGAACCTCTGATTTGTCAACAAATATATAATATGGTAGAACATAAAAATAGCTTCAAAATTCCATATTATATGTAAAAATTGGAGTTCAAATGATAAAGATATGTGAATTTAAAAATCCAAGGACCTATTTGTAAATAAAATAAAGTTTTATTTAATTTTCAGGTCCCTAGTAGGACTTATCGATAATTATTAAATAACATAAGGTCTTTTGTGTAAATAACCCATGTCGAGGCTATTATGGATTTTTGTAAACATGCATGGGCCTAAGCGAAATTTTCCCAAGTAACATGTAGGAGACACGTGACCCAGAAGGTTCGAGTGGAGGCTAGTGGCTCGAGCCGAGGCTCTAGCTGGGATGGCGATGTGGTGCTCTCTGAGAGATTCAGGCCCACCCGAGACTAGAGGCTTAGATGAAGCTCGATCAAATAGTGGATGTGCGCCTTGAGTTGTTGGATCAGACGACGGATGGTGCTTGACGATGGGCAGTAGGATCTTGAATATTTGACGGCACCTGAAGGTAGGGCTTCGTTTCCTTCCTCGAGAAGAATGGTGGGCAGTGTGGTAGAGTTGAGCTCCTTTGTAAGCTCCCAAGTGGAGGCGATGGCGATGGAGCACCTCGTGCTCCTCCTTCTAGATGGTCTGTATGAAGCGTGGATTGAGGAGGATGGAGCGAGTGGTTCGGTGAAAGAGTTGCATTGAGGAGAGGCTCAGATCAAGTCTCTTACAATGGTGAAAGATGCAACTCCTCCTCTGGTAGATGGAGAAGATCGAAGGGTGATGGAAATCTTCTACGAGGCTCCCTGTAGATGGTGTGCATTCTAGAAGGACCACCTGATGGAACTTAACCTACAATGTTAGAACACAAAGACAAAGAGGAAAGGGGGAATGGGGAGCTTCGTCACTACGAGGAACCTGGAGCTCTATCTTTGGCATGTGTGAGGTCGGAGGTGGAGGGGGTTTTACGAGGTAGAAGAGCAACGAGGATGATGTTAGACATGCGAGCTCACGGCGAGCCATTATGCAATAAATGTTATTGCGAATATCATTCCCTGATCTGAAATAAAGAATGAATAATTTGCATAATAGGTCCCTTAGTACAATTAGGGTTATGTACTATGGCCATCTTAATGATCATACAGTTGTTGATTCAACTATTGAATCATAGAGGCTGGTGCTTGGATGAATATCTAAAAGGTTAGATTGAGGACTCATCAAGCACCGTCAAATGATTGTTAAGAGATGATCTCCAGCCTGAGTAGGAGATGACAATCCTTATCTCTAAAGGCTGATATCTGACCAACCTCTTGATGCAGGTCCTCTGCATAGGAATAAAGATTCGGAGGTGTCAGATTAGTTAGGTCAAAGAGTTGACTTAGAGATAACCAAAGTCCTATATCGTATGCTGTCACGATACAGGCACGCATCCTCTAACCAGAGGCAGATGTGTTACTATATGTCTAAGTATCTACATTTGGCAGACCAATAGGTTGATGACCTAACCAAGGACTATACACCGACGCGCTGGTGTGCATATAAGGGCATATGAGTAAAACGATCTCTCAAAGGGATCATACAGGTTCATTTATTAAACCGGAAGGCATGAGCTCACTCATGAGATATTGGGAAGAATCGAATTCTGTGCGCACGGTCGTCTCGCTTTGGAAGCTTGACTGAATTTGTAGGTTTGATATATACATTTAGAAAGTATATGATCAAGACCTAGGTATGATATACTCTTTTGGAAAGTGTATGATCGATACCGACTCCCAATGATCGAATGAGAAACTTACTGATAGAACCCTGAAGTAGACAGTGTAAAGTTAATCTAATACTTTGGGTTTATTCTGAGTCTTTCAATATGCAGGATGTACAGGTATTGGGAATCCTGGGGATGATGTGATCATAAATGATTGTATAACCATGACGCTTCCATTCCTAGGGAGTGATGAAACAGGTCTGGATTTTAGTGACTCCCTCTCAGTAGAGAAATATCTGATCTTGGTCCAAAAGTTGGACATTGATCTGGATGTGATTCAGATGAAATGAGAAGATTAAATTTGCGGTCTTGATTTAATCAAGCATCTATGGGAGGCCCGCGATCTGGATTTGAGATATGATCTCAATATCCAAGTCACTATACGCGGAACATACAATCACCCTATCCCTTATCTCCATGTATTCGCGGAGAAAAGCGCATTATCCTTGAAAGGGTTCAGGATAATTTCATTGTTGATATTATGTATCCAAGTATTGAGAAAATGGATAACTAAATGTGATTTAATTATCATGAGTAATATGATTTTGATTCATATTATAAATAGAGTTATCTAAGATAATTGAATGTGATTTAATTATCAAAGATGTGAATAATGTTAATGTGATTCATATTATTTGGGCACATGAGAATAGAGATCCAAGATGATTAAATGTGATTTAATTATCATGGATAAGTATAATGTGGATAGCAATATCCATATTAGTCATATATATTATAAATATGATTTATAATATAAAAGAGAGAGCTATTTGTAATTTACATTTGTTAATTAAATGTTGATGTGAATTGGATTCACATTGGACATTAAATTGAAAATGTAATTTACATTTTATTTTGGGTTGTAAATGTGATTCACAAATTTCCAATGGCAAAATTGCAATATTCACAAAATAATTATTAATTATTTTGTAGAATAATTTACAACAATTGTTGTTGTAAATATTGGAGATATATGCAATCTTGGAGATTGCATTGGAATCTCCCTTTCCTAATAGGAGAAGGGACGGCCACCAATTCCTACAAGGAAAGGGTGGCCATCCACCCCTCCTATATGGAAGGAGAGATTCTCCTTTCCATTATCTTCAATATTAGTTGATTTAATTTGAGGATTAGATTATGTTGATTTATCAATATATATTTAATCTCAATTAAATTAATTGTTGTTGGTTTTACCAACACAAATCTTAGCCATTAAAAGAAACACAATCAATGAGAGCCATTGGATTTGTGTTGTCCCATGGATTGAGATCCATGGATCCCAAAATGTTATAAAAGGAGAGGCACCCCTTTGCTCTTCTTTACACATAAGAGAACCTAAGTCTCTCTCTTTCTCTTCCTCTCTCATGGTCGTCCATCATGGATGCCCTGGAGAGAGTCTCCATCACCGCAGCGCCGTCGTTATGTTGCCCGATGGTTTGCTCGTGGATCTCCGTCTACTTTGGTTTGCCTTGCTCGTAAAGAAGATGTCGTATCTCGTTTGTCGAGATCAGGAGATACGTGGCTTGGATTATCAACATGGATTGCGAGAAGCACGCGATTCATCCCCGCGCTCGCAAGCGTCTCCTCAGACGGATCGGACTTGAGACAGGAGGTCTCTTTGTTTAGAGACTCGATCACAACCATGCTTCAAGAGGTAACCCTAATACTTGTTTGTGGTTTAGACGAAATGATCCGAGAAGTGTTCTTGGATCATGTGGTTTCGTCACATGAAAATTTTTTTAATTTCCGCTGCATAGAACAACTAGTACGACTAGTCGTTCTTCATCGTATTCGATACGATGCTCACGCTTCCGTGATGCGCTTGAGGATTTTTCCCATATTCTTCAGATAGAGGAAGGGTGAGGTGTTCTGTTGGCACGTAGATTGAGTGTCTGACAAAGAAAAAGGGGGAAAGGGTACTGCATGGATTGAAGAAGAAGATGCGAGATGGTTATGCGGGGATGATGGGTGAACAGAGCGGAGGAGGTCAGATCGCCTGAAAGAGAAGATGAACCTCACAATGTCGTAGCTCAAAGATCCTGACAAAGAAGAAGCTCTAAGCTCAGCTGCTTTTGTGAATAATAAGTATCTACTCGGACGGGGATCGGACCAAGGATCTCACCTAGTTCCTTCTCCTCTTTGTTGCCCGACGAAGGGGGGGCAACTCCTGTTATCATCCGAGGTCGTCTCAAGGCTGAAGGAGGGAGAAGTACGATGTGGTGGATGAGATAATGGAGGTGGCGGCGATGATTATATAGGCGAGTGATCAGAAGCTATTTCGGTCAATGGAGGGAGGTTTGTTGGCCCATCGAAGGTGGTGAGTGAATGGGTGTTACATGCATGGTAGTATGGTGGTGGGTAATGGTATGTAATGGGTGGAATCCAAGGGAGAAGAAGGAGTCGCGGGCTTCGATTTGTAATAGTCACAGATAGGGTAGTTGACCGGGTCAATTGCGAGAAGAATGGGATTGGTTGGCATATGCTGACTGTTAAGGGAGAGAATGAGTGGGGATGGAGAAGTGGACGAATCAGCAGGATCGGATCCAGTTGACCGTTGACTTGAAGAAGAAAATAAAAAAATAGAGAAAGAAATAAAAGGAAATTTCAAAAAAAGTGGTCAATATGAAATTTGTTGATCTCATTAAGATCTAATCTACAACTTTTATGATGGGCTCAAAATCAAAAGAAGTTATTTGTGCAAAATACATTTTTGTATATGTATTAATTTGGAAATTAACCCCTATATTTTTATGTTTTGTAATTTTTTATTTTTAATTAGATTATAATTAGTTGATTATTATGTATACAATATATACATGATTAATATATTTTATGAATTTTTAACAGGTTAGAAAATTATGAGACAAAGTTTAAACAAGATGTTATATTTACGAAATATACAGATTCATACTCTTTTTTTATCTATATAAGTAGCGCAAGAGTGGAAGAACATAAAATGATCAAATTTAATTTAGATCAATAAGAAATAACACAAAAAACAATAATTCTTTAAATTTGATTTACTCATGTCTTATTTATGCAAAAAGGCGTAACAATAAAGAAGAGAGTTGTAACTTCTATTCATTCTATAGTAAATAATAAAATAACATATGTAACTTATGTTATTGACAGGTAGGTACCGGTGACAGGGTAATTTATGGTTGAACAAATTTGTGGTTATACCTTTTTTATGTAAATGTATAGACTGTCCAAACTTAATAGGATCTTCTTCACTTAGATTTAGAACTTCTCGAACTACCAGTTGAACTCTCTTTCTTTATGTGCAAGTACTCTAACAACACCTACCTAAAACATAACAACTCAAACTATTGACAGGTAGGTACTGATGACAGGGTAATTTTTTTAATATTTCGCAAGTCATCTTTCCAATATACTAAATTGTAGTTTACACATGCAATGAAAGAAAACTACCAGGTGAAGAAATTTATGGTTATACCTTTTTTTTGTAAATGTATAGACAATCTAAATTTTCACAACATTAGAATATTTTTCAGTCAATAATAAGTTGTTCATTTAGTTTTAGAATTTCTCAAATTACAACTGAACTCTTTTTCCTTCTGTACAAGTACTCTAACAACACACATCTAAAACATAACACCTCAAACTGTTGACATGTACGTGTTGTTGACGGTTTAAACTCTTTAATATTTTGTAAGTCATGTTTCAAATATACTAAAATGTAGTTTATTTGTGTAGTGAAAGAAAACTACTGACAACATTGTGGGGGTAAATTGGCTGAAAAAATTCTCGAAGATTTAATATTAAAGAATCCAAATGCTGTGGTGATTATTTTAGTTGGAATGATGGTAAGGGCTTTTATGGGTAACTTTATTAAGAAACAATAACTATTTTTCGCAATTGAACTTCTTATTTGACATATGTTAAACGATTTTTTTAATTTTTATATTAGGGAGGACATCTTTGTGCTTGTCGCCTGCAACAAATATTATGTAGGTTTGGATATCCCAAAGATTATTCAGTACAAATACAGGTTTGATCCATTCGTTAACCATTTATTGCTATCTGAAGTACAACAATAATTGATTTCCTTTGTAGTCTTAATAATTCAACTGGAGCAGAAAAATGACATTGGAGTCAAATCTGTCAACCTTACCTCTAGATAAAGAAGAAGTTGATAACCAAAAAACCATTCTTAACCTGCTAGTTCTAAATCCAATTGACTATCAGGTTATACTTTAACTAAGTTACTTTATTTGTGCAATTAGTTATGCAAGCCTAAGATTTTAATCCAACTTTTTATGTCTAGAACATACAATTTTGTTGTGAAGGAACAATAGTTGACATAGATGTGACAGATGGATGGTGGTATCATGCATGTCCTCAATGTAAAACTGGTTTAAAAAAATCAAAGCAAAGTTTGGTGTGGTCGTTGTTGCATTATTGGGGAATCGACATTACCATGATATTTATAAACTATAATGTTTACAACCTCTCGCTTTCGGTTCTTTGTAACATGCCTTCATATATTACATAATTTCATGTAGGTGCAAATTGAATGTAGTTGTAAGAGATTCATCAGTGCAAGTTTTATCATGTTTAGAAAAATACTTGCAGATCTAATTGGAATTTCAGCAGCCACACTTGTGAGTGCCTCCGACCATGAAAGACTTATTTTACCTCATGTTTTACGAATTTTAATCGACAAACTTACTTTTTTTAGTTTTGCTTGGTTTTCGTGATTTTAAAAAACAAATATAATTAAAAGTTGTGAAGGTAATGAAAGAAATAAATGCCGAGTTGTCCCCTCTAATGCGAAAAATGAAGAAGATCTTCCCATTAGAGCAGCAGGAAAATTATGAGTTTTAGCACCTGATGGTGGACCGGAAACCGCAGAAGAAAAGGTTTTTTCAGGTACTAAATTGGAAAAAGAGTAAGCAGGAATTTATTTTTAAACTTTTTGCCTAAATCTAAACGTTCCTCTGTAATGGCATACTTCACATCTATATGTAAATCTATAATTTTCGATGTCAAAAGAAATGATAGAAAACAAGGTGATGCCAAATTGAAGAGAAAGACAACTGAAGAGGAATATTGTGTGACCTCAAAAATGTCAAGAAATATGTAAGGACAAATTTTTAATGCATCAAATTTCTTAATTTAAATATAACTATAGATGAATTTTAAGCTAGCATAACTAATTTTATGTTGTAATACAACGGAAGAAAGGTGATGGATAAAGGCTCACAACATAATTAATGGATAAATAGCTCTACTACCATACAACATGAGTCAGCAATTATTTAATCGAAAATATCTGCATGATCTTTTCATAAATATTTTGTAAAAAAACACTACCTACCCCCTTGTTGTTTTCTCCCCGTATTTTTTAGTACGTATATGTTGATCTTATTATATTTTCTGTAAAGGGGAACTATGTACATCTATAAATGTAACACATGCATGATGTAAATATTTGTTTATAACTTTGTTGTAGTTTCCTCCCTATTTTATAGTATAGGTAATTGTCAAAATCGTACATTTGTATAAATAATTATAACAATTCTTATCATTAGTCATATGAACCCACAAAGAAGTATAGGTGTAGTCTCCCTAGCTACAAGTGAGGCTCGTCCATCGCCGAACCTCCTCTTACCACGTGGATTAGGGATGAAGTTGTGCTCAACACTCTCCTTCTTTAATATTTACATGTCTTTTTTGCATTTTATTGTTTATTTCATTACATTGAGATGCCTCTGCTTATTCATTGTTTTGTACGATCCATCATCATTATTTTTTTTCTAAAAAATGTATCTGGTAAATCAACTTGTCTTCTTTATCTACTTATTTTATTTTATTTTAGGATTTTAATATCTTCTTTATCTACTTATTTTATTTTATTTTAGGATTTTAATAGCATGTGTGGGAAAATGGTAAATCAAATAATAAAATATAAACATACTTTATCCATTGTGCTTATAAATTCATAGTTAATTGCACTCGTAACTCCAAAAAAGCTAAAAATAGCATTTTATATGTCTTGTTCTTCTTTAGAAAATTTAGATAGATTACTAGGCACTCTTATACAAAACTTCACTAAATTCGGAAATGTATATAATCCAACCAACCATCATCATTCATCTGGTTTTTCTATGTCAAATGAAAGAAAGATACAGATTCACAAAAGTGAAGTTGGGAACTACATAATTAACCTCGTTGGATTCAAATAAAAAAACGATGCCGAGAAATTTTTATGTAGGCGAATGGAGAAAAATGCAAGAGACGACCAAAAAAAGCTATAGGAGGACTCCAAATCGTGCATGGCAGTATACAAAAAGATCACGAGCAACGAGAACTAAAGTCTCACCATGGAGAAACTACATGCAGGATAACAAAAGAGATCCTTATGAAGCATGGTACAACCCTAATGGATGGACGATGCCTTCATACAATGGTTATCCTCGTTGGTCATAAGGTGCAATCTTTTCCGCCTTGTGATTTTTGTTAATCATTCTTTTTATGGACAATATAATTAAAAAGGGATATCACTTTTTAAAATTAAAAACATTTTTCAAAGAGAAAAAATGTTAAGGGAGATAAATATGTTTTTAGAATAAAATAAATGGAACATTTTCTATTTTTAAAAGGGAGAGAAATTTTGTTTTCAATGAAAAACTTTTTTAAATGAAATCTTTTTGATATATCAAAAGGAAAAAGGAAATGGAGATACTAATATCTAGTTTTACTTATTTCTCATAATCAATAAGGGGGGATGTTAGTACTATGATTGCAGACTAATTATATTATTGTTTTGATGATAACAAATTTTGTGAGTATAGATAATACTGCAGATTTCATGACAAGCTCACTCCAACTATGAAGCACAAAAGGACACTATTATGGATATTTTAACAAGGATAATAAAGTCATATTCAATGGACAAGATGAAAGTTATGGATAAAGCAAATATGAAGAAAAAAGATTTTTTGTAATATGCATATATAAAAAGTCTCGAATGTGTGTGTGTGCGCGTGGGTATGCATGTGTATCTGTAAGCATACTAGGTCTAAACCATCTTGATCGATCAACCTTCATGATCTGATGATCAACCATCTATGATCGATTACCCTATTTGGGATGATTGACCATTTTTAATCGACCAACTACTTGACATAATCGATCACCCTTAGTGGACCGTCTTCTTTTTATAGGTATTCATAATTTTCAGCCCCCTCCAACAACTCTCAAATGATCAATAACCTTAAACTATATGATTGATCAACTTCATATGATCATTCATCTATGATCATTCATCTCTTTTACATGATCGATTACATGATGGAAACCTTGTTGAATTTTTTTACAAATTTATTTCCAACGGTTATCTTTGAGTGGACATCCCCCACCATTATAAATAGACTTCTGAGCCTCTATTGTAGGTAGGCATGTCAATACATTCTCTAAAGCCTCTCTCAAAGCTCAACTCGAAGTAGTCTCTCTCATCCTCTACTTCAAGATAACATCTTAAGAGCTAGTCGTTTACATGTTCATTTTGCAATTCAATTATTTATTATAGCAGTACTTCTTAGCCTCATAATTCATTGTGCATTTATATTTGAGGCTTTATAGATTGTTTTCCTTTTCCTTTACTTTACCGTTGTACTGTAATACTTTACCTTCGATCCAAGGTGTACAAATTACAATGGTGTTTGATCCAAGTTGCGGGGAAAGTCTTTGGTGTGTGATCCAATGCATCTAAAAGCAGTTGAGTAATATGCAGGAAAATAATTCAAGATAGTGGAATAGAATTGATTGACTCGGTCAATCGAAAATCCTAAGTTAGAAGTTGGGTCATGGTTTTTACCCAATTTCATGCTAAAATCTTTATTTCTTTAGGTTGCATTTGTTCAATGGATTGATTGTTTATTTATGGTGATTATTATATGCAATAATTATTCATTGATCATAATATTTTGTTTAGCGATCGAGTGGAAACTGGAAACTTACAAGACAATTATTAACATGTCTCTTGTCGTCTTAACTTAGTCATTCCATGACTCAGACATGTTATTTGCTAATGAACCACATTAATACTAGGAGAAATTCATGTCTTGCCCAAACATCCAGTGATATCCTTGCGAACCAAATATGTGCTACAACATCAACGTCTCTAATGTCTCGAACTATTTTGAGGATACTATCATACAGTGCAACTGCCCATATTCCATTTATCAATAACCTTGCCTTCGAATTTATGCTTGACATTTTTATATGCCTGATACACAACCAATGATAAGCTCGTGGAAGAAAATCTATATATGCTCTTACTCGGCCATGTCCAACGAAAATTTAAAGAGAAAAGTGTGTGTATGTGTGTGTATAAAGATGGAAAAAGTAAGGGTTAAAATGATTTACCTTTCATTATTGATAGATGTCACACTATATCCACTCATTATGCTAATTTTGCATATACATCTTGTTGAGAAAAGGAACTAGTGAGATGAGATATTTATTCCATAGAGCTAGGGTCTCTTATATAGAGAGAAAACCCTAGAGAGTACAAGGGTTACGGAACTGAAAGGTCACGGGGGTTACGGAACTCGAAGGGTAACAGAAGGTTACGGAACCCGAAGGGTTCGGGAGGTTACGAACCCCGAAGGGTTACAAACATAAATGTAAGTCTAATAACTCTAACACATCTTAACATTTAACACGAGCACTAACTGACTTTCCAGCGTATAGCAAGTGACCATCATCAGTTGTAGGGGACTTCATCATGCATTTAATTCTCATTTGACTCCTCATTGAGACATTGGAAATCATATGTAGAAGGCATATCCAATTATGTTACATTCTACACCAACATCTATGTGTACTTCATTGTTGTCGACCTTAAGAGCATTATCTCCCCAAAATTCAAGAAATATGCATTTTACTTCTCTCGTTACAATATTCTCATCCTCCTTCTCATCGCCGTAAAAGTCAAAATATGTCTCATCTATAGAGTCATTTTTACTGTCTAAATTATCCTCAAAGTTTTCATAATTTGGATTAACACCATCTACATCAGAAAAAAGAACGATGATCCTCTATTTGATCCATAATAACGAGTTCTCATGCAATTTATTGGAATTGGACGAATGTAAAAAATACATTAATCATACCCATTAAGTTGGTATCATTCACACACTCATACACATATATTGCCATGTGTGGATCGATCATGCAAACATACATTTGATACTCGAACTAAAATTACATCCAAACAAAGCCAAGCACCAAGACGACGAAAACAAAGCCTTTTCTCACATTAAGATCACAATGAATTATTTTTTGTAATGCCATGAGACCATCCAATACATTGTTTCAAGAAGAAAAAAGGATATATGTTGAGGCACAATTGAAGAGAAGGTGTACACCTGTGCCGGCAGAGCATTATCATCAATAAAAGGAGCAACAAGACTAATGAATGACGCTTAACCAACACCAACAATCACGAGCATTACAACGTAAATATAAACTTTCCAGAGTATCTACTGCACAATTGTAAACTTGTTTAGAAATAAGCAATAATGTATGTGCTTACATGCAACAAATATGAAAAGTGTGTTACTATATCATTAAAGAACGCATATAGATGTAAAATGGATACTAATCGCATATGAATAATATTAGAAATATTCTATAGATCAACTTAGATATACATGTATCAGACAGAATACACATGGTATGAGTATACCGAATATGCTTATAGCATAATAATAAGAGGAAAGGAATCATACTCCATGGAGTAGGTAAATTACCTACTCCACTTTCATTTTTTGCCACTTTTTTTTCGAAAAATACTTCCATGGACTTTTATAAGTATATTCCTCTAACATGTCATTCAAATTTTGTCAGAACAGGGACTCATTGCCCTCCATCCAGGACAGGTAATTTTAACGATCTCATATTTGCTGTAATTTACCTGTTCTGGATGGAGAGCATAGGAGTCTCCGTTTTCAACAAAATTTTAATGACATATTAGAGGGATATAGTTATGAAAATACATGGAAGTATTTTTCAAAAAAAATTAAAAAAGTAGAAAAATAAAAGTGGAGTAGGTAAGTTACCTGCTCCATGGAGTAGGATCCCTTTCATCTAATAATTATATCAAATATGATGAAAAATGTATAAAATTATGTTATCTATAAATATTTATTTAAAAACAAGTCTACAACTAACTATATTTGGGTTCAACGGGGCTAGCCCCACCTTTATTTTTCATTTCTTAAGGTATTTTTCAAAAAACCTAGAGGAATTTAGATCACTATATGAAATCATGTTCTCAATCAAAAATCGTGTAAGACAGACATTCCTAACCCATCTGTCTAAAAAGAGTATCTTCAACAATTCTAAGACAGTTAGAATTAAACAATCTTGATGAAAACTTTTAGTTATATATATTTTTTCGATTACACAAGTGCTTGTGCATGTAAAATTTGACATCAGAAGAAATTAAAATGTAAATCAAATTAATATCGGTTAAACTTTAAAAATAATCAAGCAACTGATATCTTCATCATCATTTAAAAAAAACAGTCATTGGACATGTATCGTGATGAGTATTATTTAGAAAAAAAAAACTAGTGCATGCTAAAACAATCAAACATATGATAAGACTTAACAAAAACAACAAAAAAAAAAAGACATATAGACACAAGGGAGGAAGATAAACCATCAACACATGGAGATTCCTAACTTGGATTTGTGGTTTTGCAATCTCACATGGTAGAAGTTGAAGTTGAGAAATAAATACTTGTCACAAAAAAGTTGAAGCCCTAAACTACCTCCTTAATCATTTTTCAAGGAAGGGCCAAAGGGATACTTTGTGTTTCCGGGGGGCATTGCGCAAAATTATTACCATGGGGGGCAATCAAACTTGTCCCCGAAACCACGGGAGTGAAGTGTTAAATTCCGATATTTTCAATAATTTAATAATAACGTCAAAGACGAAATATTTGATGAATTTCCTGCGAGTCTCAGATACCATAAGATTTCGATCACCGGCTCCTCCTCCACGAGTGGGAGACCTGCGGCCATGACGGCGCGGCGGAGACCCAACGCCTCCACCACCATCGAGGAAAACCCTAAGATCGCTCCCCCCATTCCCACTCCTTCTCCAGATGGATCGTTCGCCCTCGCCCCTCCCAAGATGGGCGCGATCCTCGCGATCTCAGCGCTCTCTTTCCTCCCGTTCTTCTACCTGCTCTTCTTCCACTACGACATCGAAGCGGAGCTGCGGCGATCGATCTCCATCAACGCGGCAATGAGCTTCGGAGGGTTCCTCGTGGCGATAAGGATGATCCCCGTGACCTCGAGGTACCTCCTCAAGAGGAACATGTTCGGGTACGACATCAACAAAAGGGGGACCCCCGGTGGCGAAGTCAAAGTGTGAGTTTTCTCCCGTTTTGTTATCTTGCTCTTCGGGGAGGAGGGAGTCTATTCGATACTTTGAACTTCTTTTTGTTTTGGTGAATGTTGGGATTTTAGATTGAGTGGAAATCTTAGAGCAGCATTTTTGGGGATTTTCTTACTCACTTTACTTTTCGAAAGAAAAGTTTGGATTTTGGGTTTGACTCCCTGTTTGGATATACTGAAGTAGTAGATATGTAATAGTTATTTAATATTTTAGACGAAAATTGGGGATTTTTAGTTCTATCCACTGTATAGAGTGGCATAATATTGATATTCGATGACTACCATCGGATTGACTAACATCGGAGTGTTGGCTGCGGACTTACCATTTTCATGCATCTTTTTCTTTTGACAGAACCCAGAGAAACTGAAGTCCATATATGTAATCAGGCATTGGACTTTATTCTCCCATATGCACCAATTCTATTCAGGGCAAGACGACTTACTGTATTTTTGTGTTTGTCTTGGAACAAGGTAGAAGTATAAAACTTGCAGTTTTATCTACCTGCAAGGCTCAGAGCATATCTTACAACGTTAAATTATAAATCTGCAATAAGAATGCCTCGCTCCATCAAGAAATATTAGAAGGTAGTGTTATAGTTGACTCAAGTTAAAGTACTGTAAAAATCTACTTATCAGTCACTGGGAAATTCAACTAGATTGATGCATAAAGGTGTGCTCAAATTTCATGGGTCAACACCGGGCACCCAATCCAACATGCTGTTATCTGAATCGAATTTAATGGATACCCAATCTAGCCAGGTCATATCTGGGTCAACATCCACAATGTGCAATATACCCCATTTCCGTCATGTAACATATTTTTCTTAATACTTTAATTTGTTAGAGCTTCAATTTAAATTCCCCAATCGGGAAAT
This sequence comes from Ottelia alismoides, assembly GCA_037367405.1. Lineage (NCBI taxonomy): Eukaryota > Viridiplantae > Streptophyta > Magnoliopsida > Alismatales > Hydrocharitaceae > Ottelia > Ottelia alismoides. The sequence continues at coordinate 714,828 of JAZKJV010001145.1, forward strand.
TTAGACTCTAGAGCACAAACCCATTGTAGTTGGGTCCACAACCAACTTCTAATTCCTACAAGCAGTTGTTTCTGATTATATATTGCTGAATACAAATCACATATGGCACTCGGAATTTAGGTAAATGTATACAAAAAAGGATACACGACATTCTTCTTGAGAATATTGTTTTGAAACTAAAATATCCATATGGTATAAAAACGGATTTGATGGAATTTTAACTACTAGCCTAAAAATCTTTATATACTTTCTTGCACGACTTGGTCATGACTTTGTGGTTTTTCTATTGGATTTCTAATGATGCTTGATTGGGCATTCTTATGTTTACAACTGAAAAAGCCAACTTAGAAGAGTAATCATTCTAATAAGCAGTGGCCAAACTGCAAAAAGATACCGCGATAAGTTACTCGCATGTGGGATCACGCCTACAAACTATCCAATTGCAATATGCTCTGCCAATTGAAATGCAAAAACAAAGACTAATGATTAGATCGAAATTTACGGTCACATCGTGGCCACATGCTATAGAAATTACGAACCAACTTATTAATTCAATTACTGTATGGAAAATCTTCATCAATTAAAATGACAAATAAAAAAATGAGCTATCACTCAACACCATTTTACTTTCATTTATCTTGTCAGAACTTGTTAATATCTTGTATTTAGTGTGATGTTGTCGTAGTATTATAATAAGATTGAGCAGTTGAACTTACAAATTCTCTTTAAGTGTTGAGTGATTCCTCAACCTGAATTTTAAGGGGATTGCGAAGGAAATATAGAGTTCATTCCACATGTTTTTAAGAATTTAATGATCTATGATAAATGCCAAGCTTCTCCGATGGGTGCCCACAGGTATCCATTTTCCATTCAACAAATTTGGGTACCAGATAAAACTGTACAGTTGTTTGGAGGGTTGAGTCCACCCAGTGACCTGGTTATAATGAGTCGTGTTGGATCACATGTATATGAATGGTTACACGTCAGTATCAGTCTCTTTTGATGTTGTTTTTCTTATGATTTTTAGGTGGCGAAAACCTAGATAATTATTCTGATGTATATATAAAATCTCTAAACCAGACAATTGCTAATGTGTGATTTTTCTTTGTAGGCCGGAATCATTGGGAATTGTTGTCGGATGTGTCTATTTAGTTGTTACTATTCTTTTTCAGCACTGCACCTTCAGTCCAGACTCAAATGTAAGTAGCTGAATATTTATATTCATTGCTTTAATCCTGTTCACATCCTTTGCCTGAATCATTTGTTTTAGGTCCTTTAAATTGTTGTTCGAGGTGCTATAGCCTATAGCATTACAGTATGCTACCGGCATGTCTTTATGTGGATATTTATATATTTCAGTGGCTCGTGGAATACAATGCAGCATTAGCATCAGTCTGCTTTATGATTCTTCTTGGTTTTGTTGATGATGTCTTGGATGTTCCTTGGAGAGTGTATGGTGCTAAATGTCCTTGTTTTTCTTTTCTGAAGTTCACAGTTAAAGACTAATTTCATGTGACACTCATCTATATTAACGTGTTTAATTTTTTAAGGGCAGAAAGTTGATATTGCCATCCTTTGCTGCATTGCCATTACTGATGGCTTATGCTGGGCATACGACCATCATCATTCCAAAGCCTCTTATTCCTTATATTGGACAAAAGATATTGGATCTTGGTAAGGTACAGTTTGCTCTTCAATAATAAATCAGAATGATTCCTTTTCTCCCTTAGATGGGATTGTATCATTGTATGTTTTGGTTTTCATCTGCATTTAACTGTACCTTCATCGTGCATGTACATCAATGAAATGAATTTTAAACAGTGCACAAGATGCACATTTGTGGGTTTCTGAGTAATTCTGAACTATTTGCAATGGATGTGTACATATATAATAGTGCATATCATGCTACATTTTTTTCTATTATTTTCTTCTACATTCATTTTCATCTTCTTTTTCCTCGATGTTGAGTACAAATTAGTCGATTCAGTTTTTTGTGCCATCTTTCAGGTACACAATAAGAATTCAGTATTTTTTAAATGAATGCGTAAGCGTATCAGAGAAATAAAGAATAAAATATGAAATACGAGAAATTTAACGTGGAACCCTACTCCCTAAGGAGCGGGATGAAACCACAAGAGGGGCTGATTTATGCATTGCACTTTCTCACTGGATATAGAGGGTGAGGGGCTTCTTATATAGCCCTCACTGAGTTTCCATATCTCACAACTGGTAGATGCGGGGCTAAAGACTTGGATGTGGTAAATAGATCCTGGAGCGGTCCATTTACCCATCTACAGGACGAGACTCCATCACCTGCATCTGATCAGAGATTTGGCGAGCTTGTATGATGCAGCGTGACCCCAAATTATAGGGTCACATTTATTTAATTAATTAGTAGTCAATTTTATTTACGTTTTTAGCGGCCGTATTGGTCTAATTAAATAATTGAGATCGCCTGTGATCTCAACGTTTATTTCGTAGACTTAATTGTAATTTTGGTCAATTGAATAAATTAGAGTCTAATTAGGGTAATTAGAGGTCAATTAGAATTTGTTAGAGTCCAATTAGGCAAGTCGGTTGTCAATTTAATTTAGTTTACTATTTTTGTAAACCCCTCTCTCCTATATAAAGAGAGGGTAGGCCATTGTTTTAGTCAGTCAATGATGAAGTAAAAATTTGAGATTTTATCTCGTAACTCCTCTCTCTATTCCTTCTCCCTTGACGCGATCTCCGCGATTCTCCTCTCAAAAGTCCCTCGTTCTCCGACGAGTTCTTCTTCTTCTCAACCCCTCTAAATTTCTTCTACCAAAAATTATATTTTTCCACTGTTGGAATTTCTTCGTTTGCATCAATTGGTATCAGAGCATGGATATCGAATCGTTCCTACGATTCGACGATCCTGTCGACTATTGGTGTTCGAAGTTCGGTCTCCGCCGCCCATCTCATGATCCGTATCGTTCAAAGAAGTTCCATCAGCGACTTATATCATGCATCAAGGTGCACGCATGGTTGGACGCTCTAATCGACGACGATTCAACCGCCAACGACCAAAATCAGATCTGTGCAACCGCTGTTCAACCCGATTTCGAGACAGAAAACGAAGGTATTTTCATTCCAAATGAAAATCTATTTGATACAACTATTGTGCAAGAAGAAAAGGAAGACCAAGGGCCCATCTTCGACGACGACGGGGAGGATAGCAAGGTCGAACATGTCGACCTATTCATGGATGAAGTCCCTGTGCAGGAGCTCTTCGCAACAAGGCCCCCTTCCGCTGTACCTTCTTCCCCAACCCCACCAACCCCACCCGCTGCACCTGTAACCCCTCCCACAACCCCAGCAATTTCCCCTGCCTCATCACCACTGCCAACCTCCCTCCTTGCCACCCCGGCATTCTCGGTGAATCCCCCTTCCCCTCCCGCGCGAGAGCCCACGCGAACCCCGCCTCCCCGCAACTGCGCCAGCCTAGTCCCGCCACTTCCCCGCGCCTTCACCCCACCCCTGTGCGTCCTCTTCACGCCACACCACCCCACCCGTTTGCCCCCTGTGCGCCGGGTCCTCGACCTCCATCGCCCCACCATCGCGCACCGATCACCTCCCCTCCGCCTTCCCACAGAGCCGCACCATCCCTACCCAGCGTCGCGGATCCGCCACCCCAGGCCGCGCTGTATGCGCGAGAAGTTCGGGCAACGCCTGCGCGACCACACCACGAGAGCCGCATGCTTCCTTCCAGCCCCAAGCGTTATCAACTCAGGGCGAGTTCGCCTTCAGCATCCGCGCCGCCAACATCTCCCCACTCGGCGCCGCCATCGACGAAGTTTTAAGGGGATAGGAACCCTAATGGAGGTTGGGGAGTCCTCCTCAATCGGATCCCCTAAAACAAGGAATGGGATAATTTGGAAAGTTTACAAGCAGGCCCCTCCTCATAAGAATGTTTGTACATGGAGCCAATTGAAGGGTAACTTAAGTTATTGGTACATTTTAAGTGAAGGGGTAAAACAATTGCAGCCATATCCCTCCGTGGAAAGAAATTACAAACGTAACATGGAAAAGGATCTAATTGGAAGAAAGTGAAGCTACAACTCGAGGATGAATTCTCCAACGACGCACTTACATCAAGCAATTCGTCGGGAGACGAATTTTTTTAAAAGTGGTGGAGAGTTGATGCAGCGTGACCCCAAATTATAGGGTCACATTTATTTAATTAATTAGTAGTCAATTTTATTTACGTTTTTAGCGGTCGTATTGGTCTAATTAAATAATTGAGATCGCATGTGATCTCAACGTTTATTTCGTAGACTTTAATTGTAATTTTGGTCAATTGAATAAATTAGAGTCTAATTAGGGTAATTAGAGGTCAATTAGAATTTGTTAGGGTCCAATTAGGCAAGTCGGTTGTCAATTTAATTTAGTTTACTATTTTTGTAAACCCCTCTCTCCTATATAAAGAGAGGGTAGGCCATTGTTTTAGTCAGTCAATGATGAAGTAAAAATTTGAGATTTTATCTCGTAACTCCTCTCTCTATTCCTTCTCCCTTGACGCGATCTCCGCGATTCTCCTCTCAAAAGTCCCTCGTTCTCCGACGAGTTCTTCTTCTTCTCAACCCCTCTAAATTTCTTCTACCAAAAATTATATTTTTCCACTGTTGGAATTTCTTCGTTTGCATCATTGTAGCATGACTGAGAGAGATTATGCCTGGCACATCCGACTCTAGTACTTCTCCTTCAGGATCCTCAGAGGTTGCTGCCTCAACATCTGTGTCTACTTCAGGTATAGACTATGCTTTTAGTAGTTGCTACATGGCAGACTTGTCAGAATGGATCATGGATTCTGGTGCATCCCATCATCTCTGTGGTGACAGAGGTCAGTTTAGTGTTTTTCGTCCTGTTCAGCCTGGACGATCAGTTGTGATAGCAGATGGTACACATTCCCCCATCACTGGTCAGGGGGAGGTGTAGTTAACTTCTACGTTGAGGCTTCCTAATGTTCTCTATGCGCCTGAATTTTTTATGAACTTATTATCAACTAGTCAAATCATCAGAGATTTACATTGTCATGCCATATTTGATCCATCTGCTCTTGTGTTTCAGGACATACTTACGGGCAGAGTGATCGGAACTGGCCGTGAGCATGGGGGCCTTTACAGACTTGTGCAGTCTCCGTACGCTGGCACCTCTTCTTCTCTGAGCACTGCATCTGTTTCTCCGTTGTGAATCCACGATTCTCGAATTTTGGCTCATCATCCGTATATGTGGCATCTGCGATTTGGTCATCTTCCTCTGCAAAAGCTGGTCTGTGTTCAACTTCAGATTTCTCCTCTCTCCACCTTTCAATGCGAGGCCTGCCAGCTTGGGAAGTATCATCGGTCTCATTTCCAGAGTCGTCAAGGTCCAAGCAGTCATAGTCTATTTGAGCCGCTCCATTTTGATATTTGGGGTCCTAGTCGTGTCCAGATATTCAAGGACACAGGTTTTATCTTGTTGTTGTTGATGAGTTTTCTAGGTTGTGGATTTCCCTTCTTAAGAACAAGTCTGATGTTGGTCGTGTTATTCAATCCTTTATTAATGAAATAAAGAACATTTTTCTGTCACAGTCAAGTACATACATTCTGATAATGCTCTAGAATTTTGCAGTATTCAGATCTCTCAATTTCTGAAGTCTCAGGGTATTGTGCATCAGACATCTTTTGCGTATACCTTCCAACAGAATGAGGTGGCTGAAAGGAAACACCGTCATCTTTTGGATGTTACCAAAACACTTTTGATTCAGAGTTGTGCTCCTCATTCCTATTGGGGAGCTACGGTTCTAACTGCTTGTTATTTGGTAAATCGTATGCCTTCTTCGGTGTTAGGGGAGAAGATCTCGTTCTTGGTTGTGTTTTCCGAGACAGATCTTTTCTCGCTTACGTCTCGTGTCTTTGGGTCGGTTGTGTTTGTTCATCAACTCTCCTGGTCTTGACAAGCTCTCTCCCAGAGTTGTCAAATGTGTGTTTGTTGGGTATTCCAAAATCCAAAAGGGATATCGTTGTTTTGACCATGTTCGACGAAGGTACTATGTCAATGTTGATGTCACCTTTGAGTCCATTATGTATTTTTCTCCCACAGGTGACATGCTTACTCCTTCAGAGGATGGAGAAGAGATCTCTATGCTTCCACCACTAACATGTTCTACTCCACCATCCTCGCCACCACCACCTTCTCCACCCTTGCCTCCCGATTTCTTTCCGCAGGTCTACCAGCGAAGACCTTGTGTTCATGCGCGTCCTCCGTCATCCAGCACGCTCAAGGTATGTACTGGGCATTTGAGTTCTTCTAATAGCATGTGTGATTTGCATGTACAGACTGAGGTACAAGGTGCATATATTGTCTCTACTACTCTTACTGAGGATTTGGATATGCCTATTGCACTTAGGCGGAAGAAACGAGCATGCACTATGCACCCTTTGGGTTCTCATGTTTCCTTGGAACGACATTCCAAGGATTTTCAGCACTTTGTTGTGGGATTGTCTGCTATAGAGATACCACGATCATATCATGAGGCACTGCAGAGCAGTCAGTGGCGTTTAGCTATAGAGGAGGAGATGGCGGCTTTGCAGTCACAAGATACGTGGAGTGTCGTTCATGTTCCACTAGGTGTGTATGTTGTTGGAAGCAAGTGGCTATTTACTGTGAAGCATCGGGCTGATGGCGCAGTTGACAGATACAAGGCCAGGTTAGTTGCTCGTGGGTTCACCCAAACATATGGGGTGGACTATCAGGACACCTTTTCTCCTGTAGCGCATCATTCTACTTTGCGGATTCTTATTGTTGTTGTTGTGGTACGTGATTGGCCGCTTTTCCAATTGGATGTGAAGAATGCTTTCTTGTATGGTGATTTGCAGAAAGAGGTTTACATGCAGCAGCCACCTGGGTTTCCTGCTAAGGGGGAGTCCAGTATGGTGTGCCGTCTTCATAAGGCTATATATGGCCTTAACCAGAGTCCAAGGGCTTGGTTTCAGAAGCTCTCAGAATTGATTGAACAGAAGGGATTTGTCAGATCTACTGCAGATCATACTCTCTTTATAAAGAGACACCAGAGAGGTATGTTGATCACATTGTTATCACTGGTAGTGATGAACAGGGCATTCAAGCAGGCCGTATTCTAGCATTCAATAGATCGGAAGATGGGATGTCTGTAAGCATGTCTGGCATTCCGAAAACCTTGTTTTGAATGTGTCGAGGCCCACCTTTCCGCGCCTGCCCCCTCCCCTCTCAAGAAGAGTGAAGAAGGTGTCGGAACTCACTTCGAGCGAGGAGGGAGGGAACTACTAAATCCAGGTGCGGAGCAGATAAGTTGGTAGAGCAAAGCTAGGAAAAGCGGAAGGCTTGGATGCATATTTCACTAGGGAAGCGTAGATCAGATAGATCAGGTTAGCTTGCAAGTCTAGACCCGCTTTCGAGCGCCACTATATAAGACCGAGGCCAGACATCAAAAAGCCGTAAATATCCGGAACAGAAAGCGATCAATCTTCCCGTACACATTTTTTTTCAAATGATTGAATAGAAGGGATTTGTCAGATCTACTGCAGATCATACTCTCTTTGTAAAGAGACACCAGAGAGGTATTGTAGTCATCTTGGTTTATGTTGATGACATTGTTATCACTAGTAGTGATAAAGAGGGCATTCAAGCAGCTTAGGATTTTGTTGGACAACATACCAAGGACCTTGGTACGCTTCATTACTTCCTTAGACCGGAATTTGCATGAAATCAGCATGGAATGGTTATGACACAAAGGAAGTACGTTATTTATCTTCTATCTGAGACATGCATGACAGGATGTAGACCGGCTACTACCCCAATGGATCCTAATGCGAAGCTTTATGATGATGGATCTGAGGAGGTGGACAAGAGACGATACAGAGAGCTGGTAGGGAAATTACTGTATGTTACTTTTATTGGGCCTGACATCTTTTGCTGTGAGTAGAGTAAGTCAGTTTATGGAACAACCCAGGCAAGCGCACATGGATGCAGTTTTTGTGATCTTGAGATATCTAAAGTCATCTCCAGGTGCATGTCTTCTGTTTAGAAGAGATACGTCTCTATCAGTTATAGGGTGTGCAGATGCAGATTATGCTGGGTTTCCGAATGATAGTGATGCAAAATGAATATTCGGCGATGGAAAATAAAATATTTTGATGGTGGAATTTTTGGTGGAGAAAAAATAGAGGGCTTGAGGAGAGAAGCTCGTCGGAAAAACGAGGGATTTTGGAGAAGAGAATCGCGGAGATCGCGTAGGAGAGGAGAGAGACGAGAGAGGAATAAATTGGAGGGGTTGAGAGGAGAAGCTCATCAGGAACACGAGGGGGTGGAGAAAAGAAACGTGAAGACCATGTGAGGGGAGAGAGAGATAGAGAATAAAATCTCAATTTTTCATATCACTGAACTTACTAAACAACTAGTGTATCATCCCTTTATATAGGAGGGATGGGATTACAAAAATAGGAACTCAAATTCAAATTCAAAGTAATTATCCTAATTTGACTCTAACCGACTAATTTGAAATTCAAATTGAAACTAACTACTTTAGAGATCACACACGATCTCTTATTTTAAAATAAAATTACAACTCAAAATAAACGTAAATAAAATTAACGGATAAAAAATAGATAAAAATGCGGCTCTATTTCTCCAGTTGACGCTGCATCAATTCTCTTCCGCTGAAAAATTCGTCTCCCGACGAATGATGGTCTTTCGTCGCATGTCGGCGCGAACGTCTGGACGGATCGTTAGATCGTGAGGACGATCTGTAGGCCATGCTCTGATACCAAATTGATGCAACCTATGTGTGCAATAACCTAAATGATGAACCAAGCAGTGGAACTAAGGCATCAAAATGACAAAAAAATGAAGAAAATGAGGTACGACGGGAAAAATCAGCAACAACAAATGGACGTGATACTCGCAATATAACGCTGGTTATTCCACGAACGTCGGGCTATCAAGTAGTTAATGATTAGTGGAAAAATGTAACGATGTTGCGGACTTGGAATCTCAATTAATCACCAAATTAAACAGCAATATAACGGCCACAGATCTAAACTTGATAAAATGGAGTAAATGGCGGTAGAACTCTCATACCACAACCCGCGAGGGGTTTGTAGTCGCGCCTCAGATCTGGTCGAAGGCTGGCGATGGCGTTCGGGCTTGCGCGGCTGGGGGCGGCACGGGAGGCGCTAGCCGAGGGCACCGGGCTTCAGGGTGGCTGCTGGTCTTCAACGGGTGGAACTCCGGCAGTAGTTGGGCGTGGGGAAGGCTTACGGTCGCGGGGGGGGGGAAGGGGTGGCACAGTACAGAGGGGGGGGAACTGGGCGATTTTGCGGGTGGGGTTACGCTGGGGGATGCGTTGGGGGGAAGGAGGGCGTTTGGACTCGGCGCGGCGGGGAGAGGGGGCGGGCTGAAGGCGGGGCGGCGGCAGTTGGTGAGGGGGAGGAGGTGGCGCGGCGGCTGGCGAGTCGCGAGGCGGGTAGGGGCGTCCCCGTGAGGAAAGGCGGCGGAGTAGAGGGAGGAGGGAGGCAGCGGAGGGTGAGGAGAGCAGAGGAGAGATAGGCGGCGGTGGGGGAGGTGGGTTAGGGTTGGGCGAAAGAGGGAGAGGAAGAAGTCGGGGAAAGAGGGAGGGTGAGGGCGGCGCCCGAGAGAGAGTGGGAGAGAGAGAAAATAGTGATGGGGGAAAATTGTTCTCAATTCAACTTAATGAAACCCTAATACAAAGAGAGCCCTTTATAGAGGCTACTCCCCCTCAAAATAAGCAACCAATCCCTAAAATTAGGGAAAGAAGAAATCAAACGGAAAATATAAAAAGAGGCCTTTTATAATGAGCCTTTTACATGGGAATTAAATAAACAAAAAAATAAGCAAAGCAAATGTTAAATAAAATAAATTAAATAAGCGTTCACAAGAGTCGTTATCATGCTGCATCAGATAGGAAGTCTACTTCAGGCTTCATTGTGTTTGTTGGCAGCTCACTAGTCTCATAGAAGAGTAAGAAACAAACGGTTGTGGCTCGATCCAGTGCAGAATCAGAATATAGGGCAATGGCCCAAGGTAGTACTGAGATGATGTGGGGTCAAATCTGTCTTGATCGATTTAACAATTGAAGTATCTCTTCCTCTGCATCTTAAGTGCGATAATCAGACAACTTTGTTTATAGCTAATAATCCAGTATTTCATGAAAGGACAAAGCACATTGAGGTGGACTGTCATTATACTCGTGATTTGATCTAAAGGAGGCTTATTTCAACATCTTATGTAGCGTGGGGTGATCAGATTGCATACATGTTTACTAAGGCCCTGGCTAGAGGTCCTTTTCATGATTGTTGTTCCAAGCTGAGCATGATAGATATATATGCTCCAACTTGAGGCGGAGTGTTACGATATTTATGTTGTTTTTGGTCATTCTTCTTCTGTTGTTTATTTCTATTGTCATGTTTATGTAATTTACTCGTAGAGCTTTTCTCCTATATAAGAGAGCTCTAGGATTAGATGGAATACAACTTTTCTTTTCCCATTCCACAGTGACCTTAGGCTTCCTCAGCTTCTTCTCCTTGGATATTGTCGCCGCCTAGAGAAGTCAGTCGGAATTGGGCGAGAAGGGATACGGGGGAGGGTTGGGTCTCGATACCATGTTTCGATCACATGTTGTGGGTCTGATCGGAACTCCATAACCGGTGCTTGAAATCAATGGCAAGGCGGCAACGATCTGAAGGGAGGAGAGATGCCGCTTGGATGCAAGATGTTGCCTGGGCGATGGAGAAGGGTGACCTGTGATGCTGCCAACCTGGGTGAGAGAAGAGACGATAGGTGATGGGGATATGGCGCAGCCACGATCGCCGCCTGCTTTCTGCGGAGGAGGAACCTCAACACTTTTCTGTGATGACAAAAACCACTTTTAGGGTTTTTTGCATAATCATGGATTAGCCAACGCTTGGGGCTCCGTGTAGATGAGGTGCTGAGGCGCCGTCTGGGTACGAGCTCATTTCCTGTTGCTGTGAGATGGAGCGGTGAGGCTCTGCCTGGGCCTTCGTATAGGAGCCCTATACATGTGAGCGAGATGAAGGGGATGCACGATGGCGAACCTTGTCAGATTCTATTGCGCCTAGTGCTGAGAAGTGGCCTTCATATCCTCTGCTTGCTGTAGAAGATCGACCTGCTGCGATGAGGAGATCTAAAGATGATCCAGAATTAGGATTCCAAGAATCCTAATTTTCTCGAACTTGAACAAAATATTATAATATTCTTCAATGAATATCTTCAAGAACATAGAACCGAAAAATCGAATCTCGAACAAAAATATAAAATGCATCCTCGAGAATCGAACCCAATCTGATACCATGTTAGAAAATATGATGCGAAAGTGTATTAGAGAAATAAAGAATAAAATATGAAGTACGGGAATTTTAACGTGGAACCCTACTCCCTAAGGAGCGGGATGAAACCATAGAAAGTCATATGGGCGATATATCGTCAATATATCGGTTTCAACAAGGATAGGGTTTCGATATCACCAATATATCCTTTTACAGGGATATCGGTGATATATCACCATATCAGCTCATATCGGTCAAAAATGACTGGATTCAGTATAAAAAATCCTGGATATCGATCGATATCGTCGATATTTCACCGATATCTCTATATATCAATGCTATTATTCATGCAAGATTGATTACGCTATTTATCTAGCTACACCTAGTATTAAAACACACAGTGGTTTATATATATTTTGTTTCGGGTCGGGGGCGCTACCGTACTGGTAGGGTATGGTGCGACGGGAGGGTGCATACAATGGTTCTTCAACTTGGAGTATATTTGCAAGTTATTTCATGTTGTAAAGAACTTGAATGAAATCCATTTCCAATATCTATAAGTCAATTCTTTAAAACAAATATGTATAAGTCAAGAATCAACATTAATATCGATATGTTCGAAATGATCGATTATGCGATATAAGCTTCATAGTTGACCGATATATTTGATCTAAGAGTATATTTGTAAGTTATTTAGTGATCTAAGAACTTGGATGAACTCCATTTTCAATATATATAGGTCAACAACTAACAATACCAACGATATGTTCGGTATAACCGATATGTGCAATATAAGGTTCATAGTCTTCACAAAATGATCTATATGTGTCATCTAAGTGCATATTTGTAAGTTATTTAATGTTATAAGAACTTGAATGGAATCTATTTCCAATATCTATAGGTCAGGAATAAACATTAACAACGATATGTTCGATATGACCGATATGTGCGATATATGGACTATAAATGACTGATATGTGTGACATGAGTGTGTATTTGTAGGTTATTTGTTGTTTTAATATCTGGGATGATCTTAATTTCTGAAAAAAATGACAAAAAAACGGCTTTTTGAGCCATTTCCGACATTTCCACCAATATCGTCGATATATCCTGATATATCCATTTCCGCGCGGACCGAAACGATATCGATATCGATACGGCCATCCTTGGATGAAACCACGGGAGATAGCCTCAAAGGGCTGATTTATGCATTGCACTTTCTCACTGGATGCAGAGGGTGAGGGGCTTCTTAAATAGCCCTCACTGAGTCTCTACATCTCACAACTGATAGATATGGGATTAAAGACGTGGACGTGGTAAATGGATCCTATAGTGATCTATTTACCCATCTACAACTCAAGTGACACATAACTCAGTTACTCAAAACAAAATTCTTTGGAATAAGTGATCGTAACCCTCTGTTGTAGACTAAATATTGTTGTACGCTACTGCATGTTAACCTGGATTACTTTATGAGACAGTCCAATATCTTATAAGCAAAATTTTCTGTTGTAGACTAAATATTGTTGTGCGGTACTGCATGTTAAACTGGATTACTTTAGTAGTTTTCTCTTCTGAAAGTTGTCCACTATTTAAAAGCAGAGCTGGTCAACATTTATGTCCATGACTATGTTTTTAAAGCTATCATTTACTTTTTCAGTCCATCGTTTTTTTTGTATTTTAGAGTAATTTAATTCAATGGTATGTGACGTCTTATTACCTAGACAAACATTTTATAATTGTATTTATTCCCAGGGTGGATATATAAGGTGTACATGGGCATGTTGGCAGTATTTTGCACAAATTCCATCAACATACATGCGGGTTTGAATGGACTGGAAGTCGGACAAACTGTTGTTATTTCAGCTGCAGTAAGACTGATATTTTACAATATGGGCACGGATTCAACTTTTAATATTTTAGACTAATTATTAATTTTTCGGTTTTTTCTGGTTACAGGTCCTGATTCACAATGTAATGCAAATAGGTGCGTCCAAGGATCCTGAATACCAGCAGGCTCATTCTTTCTCTATTTATCTTGTCCAACCATTATTAGCTACATCACTAGCCCTATTTTCTTACAACTGGTACTTTTGTAATCAACATGTTTGTCATAATTTTTGTGAAATATAAATATGAAATGATTTTGGTTTTAATTTCATTTTTTATTCCAGGTATCCTTCTTCAGTTTTTGTTGGTGACACCTTCACCTACTTTGCTGGAATGGCTCTGGCTGTAGTTGGAATATTGGGTCACTTCAGGTTGGCACTTCCTTATAGAACGTAAATAAAAGTTGTCAGCTTGTACTCGGAATTTCTGAAATCCATGGGGGAAACCACATGTAGAGTTAATTACACACATGGGGCCTCAAGTATGGCGGCTTTCTATACGCAAGGTCTTCGACTATGTCCAAGGCCTTGCAATTTATCTCATCGTATATTTGATGTTCTCTTCTTATTCTTGCCACTGTGGCACCATTACACATTTGTAATGGTGAAAAGCTCCAATCCAAGATGTACAAGGATATTTGTTTTTTTTTCTTTAACGAGGTCTTCAATTGAAAGCAATGTCTTAAAAGAATGACGATGCTGAGTGGGGGCTCTTTTTAGAACAAAGAAAAACATCAAGTAAGAAGATATAAAACATGGATAAGGTACTTTTTGCTGTTGTGATTTAGAGTGAGGGGTCTCTCGCCATGTAATGCAAGTTGATATAGGATTCAAGAACCTCTCTAAGAGTGAAGATTTTCATATGGTTAATGTGGAGGTCCAAGTGTTAAGAAGGTGCCTGAGGCACGGCTTTTCTCGACAAAGCCCTTGATCCACAGTATGAGAGGGCTTGGTTCGATGAAGAGCTTGGTTCCATGAATGCCACTATGGTTGGTGTATTCCTAGCAGCACTTGATCCACTGTATGAGGGTGCTCGTTCATAGATACTGGCAGATGCTATTATTCCTCCCATTTTTTTGAAACCAATTCTTCGGGGGAGGCACCTGCTTAGCAGAATTATTGTCTCATCACCTGCTTCTACTCAGACATCTTCTACAAGGACAGCCTCCCACGGTTGAGGGGGATCTTCTCAGTTTTGCGGTCATGGACCTCATGGTATTTGAGGTCGTATTCGTCAGCCCTGCACTTACTGTCATCGCTTTGGACACACAGAGGATACATGCTACTCCAAGCATGGTTTTCCGGCATCGGATCATGTAGCGGAGCAAGTTGAGGGATATTATGCCCCATCCTAATCCCATTGCTTCCTGCTCCAGGAGGTCCTATTGCTTTTACTGGTGCTATTACCTCAGGTAGCATCTATGCTTTTACTACTTATATTCACATCATACAGGACTAGTCTCTCTTTTCATGTGGCACATGCACTTTGGTCACCTTCCCCTTCAGAAGTTACGTCAAGTTCTGCCTCAGATCTCACCTCGCTCATCCTTCAATTGCAAGACATGTTAGTTGGGAAAGCACAGAAATGATGTAATCAAGAATTCCGAGCGGTGCTATATAGATGTACCTCTTCCTATGCAGTTACAATGTAATAACCATGCCGCCTTATTTATTACAAACAATCCTACCTTTCATGAGAGAACTAAACATATTGAAGTAGATTATTACTATACACGGGACATGATCCAGAGAGACTTTATTTCTACTTCTCATATCAGTTCTGTACAGATATTTTCATCAAGGCTTTGCTTAGAGGACATTTTCAGAAGTGTTCATCCAAGTTGGGCATGATTGGCATCTATGCTCCATCTTGAGGGGGAGTGTGGAGATATATTTATGTTTATGTATTGTTTTCTCGGTTTACTTTTCATCTGTCTATCTTATGTAATTTACCCACAGGTCTCTCCTCTATATAAGAGAGCCCTAGGGTTCTATGGAATAAACAACTCTGATTTCTTGTCCAACAAAACTTCATGGAGGGGTTTTTCGTTTTGATGAAGGCTTTGGAATGTTGTGGCATGGTTTGAGTGCTTCCCTGAACCCTCAACTTAGACTTTCGTTTTTGAGTGCCTCATTTTCGGATATGCCCCACTCGAATCCTCTTTATTTCTCTTATGCACCTCGATTCGAACGTAGCGCCCGAAGTATCTCTCTTGGATGCTACTATTTGGACCGGACTCAGATGAGGCTGACTCCTCTAGGCTCTGATCAGGAGCCTCTCGCTTCGAATCAGGCAGTGTCGAACATCCTTTTTTGTCTTGGAGCGATCTACTGGATGGCCCACTCTTGGCGAAGATGATTTCGATGCATCGGAGAAGGCTTGGGGGAGGGTTTTACCTCTCTCTATAGGTAACAACTCATTTTGTTTCTCTGGGAAGGGTTGTTTGGGAGGCGAGGGGGCCCCTCTCCCTGCATATGTCGCCCAAATCGCATTTTGTCAAATGTTATTTGTGGTTGCATGCGTGGGAGATGCGCGAAGGAGGAGGATGGTAGTTTATACTATGTTGGAGTTTTCGAACGATAGATTTGGCTCCTGTTTTGATGAATGGTGTGGAGCTAGGCTCTTTGTTCGTCAAGGAATTGATGGAGAAGTTAGCAGAAGACCTAGTACTCAAGGGCAACCGAGGAAGATGGAGGATGCTGCCAAGGGATGATGTGATGGATGAGGATGCCACATAAATGGTGGCAAACGAAGCAGTTGCGAAGGAAGTTGGTGTTAACAGTAAGCGTGAATTAGTAGAGTGTCCGGGAGTTGTCGCACCCCAAGGAGCCAAATTTGTTTCCAAATGAATATACTTAGAATGTGAGAGGGCTTGGGACTTGAAAAAATGTTTGGCAGTTCATGAGTTGTTAATGGACACAAATGTTGGTATTACCATGTTACATGAGGCTAAAATCTCGCAGGGGATGGATGGGGTATGGAGATCGGTTGGTGGCTTGTGGTTGTCTGAATTTCAGGCCGTGGATGCAGAAGATGCATTCGAAGGACTTGTGCTTGACTGGAATGGGGACAAATTCAACATGGAGGATGGTATCAGAATGGATTCACATTCAATCTATGTTATGCTTTAACGAAAGGCTAATGGCTTGGGTTTTGCTTTGACCAATGCAAGGCCTTAAATGTCGGTTTTGGTCACCATTTCGGTGACTGACCGAAACAGAATTTCAGTGGAATTTTGATCGAAATTCGATCAAAATTTCAGTCATTTTTTGTACTAGGGCCCTATATTTTGATCATTCGGCCATTTCGATTGAATTTCGATTTCGACAGGATATCGATATTCGACAAAAATTCGACTGAATTTCGCTGAAATTTTAGGTCATGGACCAATGTATATGGACTGAGTAATGGTGGAAATGCCACGAGCTTACTTGATGATATTCACCTTGTGAGAGCTAGATGACCCACTCTTGCATGGATTGTTGGGCGTGATTTTAACATGACTTTACGTTTGGAGGATCGTCTGCGCCTACACAGTGGGGTAGATGCAGGATTAGCGGAGCTTTCCTGTTTCATTTGCAAGTATGGCTTGGAGATTGTTGATGCAAGCGGATGTCGGTATACTTAGTTAGAGAAACTCTCACTCGTGATCATGCCTTGACTGTTTTTTGACATCCTTGGAGATGACCCATACTTTCTCCTTGGTGCGAGCATGGGCCCTTCCTCAGGTGTACTCTGACCACACTCATCTAAAGTGGCCTTTCGGTGAGGAGGGTTGCCTGAGGCCTTTTTTCAAATTTGAACGTGCACGGCTACTTGAAAGCGACTCTCGGGATCCTGTTGACAACTTCTGGAGAGATCGTCAACCCGAGGGTTCAGTTGTGACTAGGATGGTGGCAAAGCTAACGTTGCTTCATAAGATGCTTAATCGAGTACAATAGGAATATTGGGGCGCAACAGTTGAGCCAAATGAATGCAGTGCAGGACAAATATGTCCAACTCGATTTGATGGAGGAGGAGTGGCACGGTCTCCCCAACGGCTCTCATAGCGTCCCGGTCGTACTTCTTGGTTGGATAGCAGCATGGATAGGAGCAGGTCTGAGGATAAGTGAAGGCCAGACGATATAATAGGTTGGTCGATAGGCAATGTTGGTAGGCTGTAAATAGTTGCTTCATCAAATGCGCTATGAGACCGGGGATGAACCACATATCTCCAGGACTTACTACTAGCATTTTTGTCATCTCTTGATAAGAGAAACTTAAGAACCACATATCTCCAGGACTTACTACTAGAGGACCAGAAGACTAAGGTTGAATGAATACGATGATTTAGACATAGGTGGCTGAAGGAGGGTGACAACAATACTCGATTCTTTCCCTCCATAGTGAGTGGGCAATGGCATTGAAAGTATAATCATTCTATCAAATTTGATGATGTGGAGGTGTACGGTGATCTAGAGGTTGGACGTGCGATTCGAAATCACTTCTACCACTTTAGTATAAGAAGGAACCGTACCGACTGGGGATGGCGTAGTAGGTTGGTCAAGGTGTTATCCCCATCTCAAGCAGATATACCGGTGGACCTGTTCACAGAGACGGAAGTTAGAAAGGCTTTGTTTCAATTGAATGAGGATGGTGCCTTCAGGGCTTGATGGGTTCTCGATCTCCTTCTATAGAGAATTTTGGGACACTCTTAAGGGGGGCATTTGGCTGTACAACAAGAATTCAGGAGGGGAATTAAGGCTTTGATCGGCTGAATAAGAGCTTGTTGATTTTGCTGTCGAATAAAGAAATGTTTAGTAGGGTGGAGGATTTTCGGCCCAATGGGATCTACCTCATCGTTTGCCAAGATCCTAACGAATCTGTTGAGAAGTGTACTTGATATGATTATTTTGCCTGGACAATGCATTTGTTACTGGGAGAGCTATGACAGATGGTTGGGTGCTTGCCTCTGAGATATTGCTATATTAGAAGAGAAACCAGGAGAAAGGTCCTGAATGGAATGTGGATTTCTCTAAAGACTATGACTGCGTAGATTATCATTTCTTTCTCCAAAGATAAGGTTCCCGGGACATGCGGATTGCATGGGTTGAAGAGATGCATCTCGACGACATCACATGATGTGCTTGTAAATGGTCGGCCAAAAGGGGGTTCCTTCCAATCTCAGTTCGGAGTTCGACTGGGGTGTCCCTGGGCACCTCTTTTGTTTATAATTGCAACAGATGCTTTGACTTGTATGATGAAACGGGCTATTGATGGTGGTTTTTCCAAGGGTTACCACAAAGAAGATATTTCGATACCATGTCTCAATATGCACATAACACTATGACTTTCTTGGATGGCAATCTGGAGCATGTGCGACACGCATACCATATTATGGATATATTTGGTGATATCTCGGGTCTTCATCTTAATTGAGAGAAATGTACCTTTTTTCCATTCGGTCTCCGTCAGGGGGAGATTGAGGAGACTTCAGGGTTTTGTGTTGTCCGTGTGATTCTTTGCCCGTTGTTTATCTTGGCCTCCTGATGGTTATTGACTGTCTTCATATGATCGACCAGTGGATGGTGCTTGACAAGTTGGAGAGTAAGCTAGTCGGTTGGAAGGCACAAACACTATCTAGAGGGGTAAAGTTGATTCTCCTCATGCACACCCTCTCCAGCATGCCTATATTTTTCTGCTCTACCAGGTTGCTTCCTACCGAGGTGCGAGAAAAGATTGAGTGGTTGATGAGACACTTCTTCTGGTCAATGGGAAGTTGGAGAAAAGGGGAAATCATCTTGTGGATCGGGAGTTGGTGACGCATTCGAAGAAAGAATGTGGCTTGGGGATTCTAAGAATTGAGAATATGAATAATGCTCTCCTGACCAAGTGGTGGTGTAGCTATAGGGGAAAGAGGAGCATCTTGTTTGTAGATTGTTGCGGAAGATTTATAGCATCCATGGTTCGTTGATGGCAACTCCTATTTGCTACTCTTCTTTGCTTTGGCAGGACTCACATTATCCCGCAGTTGGAGGAGGTCTTGAGTCTAGTCGCAGGCAACGATGTCTCCTTTCGATTCTTGTTGGATAATTGGACGGGTCTGAGGACTTTGGGGGAGCGATATCCTCGACTGTATGCGCTTTCAGATAATTAAAATGCATGTTTATGTGACGTTGGATGGCTGGAGGTTGGTGCCCTTGCTTTAATGGGACCTTCTCAGATTAGAGGTTGAATGAGTTCATTGCTCTACTATGTTGCTTAGCAGATTTTGGGGGGTTGATGGAGGGTAGAGATCATTTCATTTGGAACACTGGTAGATTCTCCGTTAAGAAGGCATAGCAATTCGTTTCCCACAGTAAGACCACAATCCAAGACGACTCTACACGTGATTGCAAAATTATTTGGAACTACAACATCCTGCAGAGGATCAAGGTCTTTCTCCGGCTTGGTAGACATGGACTATTGCTTACCATGGTTTGGGGAGATAGATTGCTGCATATCGGGATTTGACATGCGATAGATGCAGAGAACAACCTGAAGACGGATCATTTATTTTTCATCTACAGAACTTCGTTATCTGTTTGGGACATACATTCGTTGGCTCGGGACTGGTGACAACACATCCTTTTGGAGCTCTATCAGATCAGCTTGTGGAAACTCACAGGAGGATGCGTCTTCGGCCTTCACTCTGTTATGGACTATATTGTGTGCAGGAAATGAGCTGATTTTTAGAAACCAACATTTTTGTGCAGAGAATGTACTTGCTCATTTTAGATCCCTTACTATGACATGGACTTTTGTATAATCTGTCGGTTTACTTTTAATACAACTTTTGTGGTGAGTCGCATCTTGGGATCTCACTATTTTCCCTTAAAAAAACTTTTCAATCCATAAGAGTCTTGGTAAGGCATGAGTTCCAGTATCATAAGTATTTATTCATAGGAACCTCACAAATTTGATTAATTACTCTTTTAACTTTGAAAACATTTTCCCTACCAATAAGAGAGAGGGAGAGACTCGAGAGCTATTGCATTTTTTGACATTGTGGCATGCTAGAAATGTTGTGTTCTATGGCAAATTACCCTATGTGGAGAACATTTTGGCTTCTGAAAATTTTTTATTTGATTCTTGCCGGGGAAGGCCGTATCGGCGATATATCGCCGATATATCGGTATCGAGAGGTTGGGGGTATCGAAATCGGAGTGTATATCTTTTTACGGGGATATCGACAATATATCGTCGATACATCGGCGATATATCGCTATATTGGTCAAAAATGAATGGATTCAATACAAAAAATACAGGATATCAACCAATATCGCCTATATTTCGTCGATATCCATATATATCAATGCTATTATTCATGCAAGCTTGATTCCACTACCTATCTAGCGAGACCCCCCGTACTAGTAGGGTATGGTGCGACAGGGGGGGTGCATACAATGGTTCTTCAACTTGGTGTATATTTACAAGTTATTTTATGTTGTAAAACTTGAGTGAAATCCATTTCCAATATCTATAAGTCAATTCTTCAAAAAAAATCTACAAGTCAAGAATCAACATTAATATCGATATGTTCGAAATGATCAATATATGCAATATAAGCTTTATAGATGATCTATATGTGTGATTTAAGAGTATATTTGTAAATTATTTAGTGATCTAAGAACTTGGATAAACTCCATTTTCAATATATATACATTGGTTAACAACTAACAGTACCGTCGTATCGATATATGCGATATAAGGTTCATAGATGATCGATATGTGTTATCTAAGAGAGTAAGAGTACATTTTGTAAATTATTTAATGATCAAAGTACTTGGATGAACTCCATTTTAAATATATATAGTATGCCAACAACTAACAATATCAGCGATATGTTCGATATGACCGATATGTGCACTATAAGGATCATAGTCCTCATAAATGATTTATATGTATTTTCTAGGCGTATATTTGTAATATTTCATGTTATAAGAACTTGAATGAAATCCATTTCCAATATCTATAAGTCAAGAATCAATATTAATATTGATATGTTCGATATGACCGATATGTGCGATACCGATATGTGCAATATATGGTCTATAAATGACCGATATGTATGATATAAGTGTTTATTTGTAGGTTATTTGTTGGTTTGATATCTTGGATGACGTCAATTTCTGAAAAATGGCAAAAAAATGGCTTTTTTGAACCATTATCGACATTTCCACCGATATCGTCGATATATCGGCGATATATCCCGATATATCCTTTTTCGGGCGGATCGAAACGATATCGATATCGATACGACCTTCCTTGATTCTTGTTGAGTTACATTCAAGTAATAATCACATTGAAAAAATAGATATAAATTATAAATGGATCTTTACATAAACACCATTGCTGACATGCGAGTTTACATAAACCTCGTATTTACAAAAAAGCCTTTGGGTTATTGGTCTTGGAGCTTGACGAGGTTGTGATGAGACTAGTTAAGGGTAGGTACGAGGTTAAGGGGAGAGTGAGGCAGAGGTGGAGCTTGCCGAAAAAGTGGTGTTCGTCGTGGTGATTAAAGGGTGTACATTGGAAGACAACATAGGAGCTTAGGAGGAGGTGGTTAGGAAAGTTTTCCAATCACCTGTGGACACTCTACTCCATGCGAAGAGTTTGATTTATGGTTACAAGCTTATGAGTTATGACCAACACATCACTATCGTAATGTACTCAAGATATGTTACATCTCTTACTACACATCACTATTATGATGTAACATTATCATAGTGATGCATTGGTTGTAAGAAGTCGATATTGGGTATTCAATCAGTAGGGTTATCAAATAGAGAATAAGCGATATTCAGACGACTATACAGAATTACTTAATTGTGTATTTTAAATTATTTTAATTATATGAATTATTTTTAGAGATACTTGGGATCTATTTTACAACATGATGGAGAAATTGATGGAGATGTTACTTATAGAATAAATACATGTTGGCTAAAGTGGAGAGGAGCCTCTATCATTCTATGTGATAAGAAAATTCCTTTGAAAATCAAAGGAAAGTTTTACAAAGTACAGCCGTGAGACCTGCTATGCTCCATGGATCTGAATGTTGGCCTGTAAACCATAGACATGTGCAGAGAATGGCAATAGCAGAAATGGAAGCACTAAGGTGGATGTGTGGACATACACGTAAAGATCAGATATTGAATGATGCAATCAGAAGAAAAGTTGTTCTAACTCCGATCAAGGATAAGATGCGAGAAAATTACTTAAGATGGTTTGACCATTTGCGAAGGAGGTCAACTGGTGCACCAGTTAGGAGATGTGAGTTTTGAGATGTTGAGCCGGCTAAGAGAGGGTGAGGAAGGCCCAAGAAATGTTGGAAAGAGACTACCCGAAGAGATCTTAGTTTTTTGGATCTAAGCCCGAGACTGACCCAGATCGATCTGAATGGAGGCAAAGAATCCATGTAACCGGTCCTATTTAATGTGAGAAAAGGTTTTGCTATTATTGTTGTATATGAATTATTTTTAACATATTCCTATACATCAATGCAAATATAGTGATTCCATCTATGATTATACTTTATAGTTTTATTACAAGGGATATTTAAGTTACAAGTTTTATGATATAAAATGATTAAATAAATGCAGAATCAAGAATCACCAAAAATATAACTACAAAGGAGTAATGGATGAAAACGAAAAGAAATTTAAGAACCAAATGTTTCATAGAATTTATCAGAATGTTCAAACCAAAAAGGGGAAATTCAAAATTATGTCGCGTCGTAAAATAATGAAAACATGTAAAACTAAATTATAAGAGCCATTAATTATCATCGTCGTCCAAAAAAAATCCTCTTCATCGTTGGTATCGTCATCTATTTCTTTATAATTTAATTCCTCTTCTTCAAATATTGGCAGGAGCTAGAACCAAAGACTTTAACACTACTTACACCTCTTTGGCTCCTTCTTGGTTGCAATATAACCTCAATGCCAGATGCATCAGCAACCGAACCCAAGTTAAACCTAAACCATGGAAAACCTCACCATCTTGAGCTTGCTCACCACTGATCTATTCACTCAGCTACGCACAATCTTTTAAACATGTTAGTTCCCTTTATTGATCTTGTCGACGTTCCTTGAGATTTTCATTAAATTGCACATATACAAGATCATTTAATCTCATGGTGTCCAGTTTGTTCTTTTTCTTTGTATGAATATGAAAGAAAAGTTACATACATGTTAAACGTATATATCTACTAGTATAATTCACTTTAATAGGTCAATAGATTTATTATTGATTTAGATATGCTCTAATTTTACTCACATTCAACGATGAGGTCAAAGTCAAAATCCTTATGGCTATAGCTTGCAACATAGAGTCTACCAATTAGTTTTCCATGCATATGACAAACCTTCTACTATTTTTCCAAGCATATGACTTAAAAAAAACCTATATAAGACTTGCAAGACAAAACAATAATAGAGATACTGCATGGGTCAGAATGTTCATCATTTATTAACATTTATCTCACTATAAATGGCTTCTTAGACATTCTTTGAACCAATTTGTATATGCAATTAACTCCTTCATCGTGATGATGTGTTGAATATCCAAATCTGGATAGATCTTTTCCATGCACTCCAAAAACAATCTTTACAACGACATTTGCGTTAAACATGATGCATTCCTTCAAGAAGAAGTAGTAGTAGTAATAGTAGTAGTATTCGTAGTAATAGTTCAGGAAATATGATGTGAGATGCAATGGAGAATCAATCCTTCCTTATGCATTGGATACAATGGCATCGATGAAGAACTTATAAGAAGACTCTACACTATTGAATGGTGCCATTATCTCTTGTTTATCCTTTTCAAGGCCACCAGATACAAAGCCTATAGATGACTTGCAATATGCTTTAACCATTCTTAGGAAGCGAACCAATGGTATAAACACTCTAATTGCAAATGTAACTTTTTTTAAGAAAAAATGGTGGTATCCTAGAACTTGGGACCCACCGTCAAATATATTAAATTGCAAGTGTAACTTAGTTTAAAAAATTAGGGCTCAAGGTTATTGATAATAACTCCTTACCTTTTCTCATGACCATTTCAAAGCTCTCTGTTCACCCGAGGAGAACATCAACCTCAATTTATCTTTTTTTTTCAAGATGTTTTCCAAGGTAAGAAATGTTGTTGCAAATCTATTTTGCCCAGATCTGGCAATGTCTCTCTTCTTGGTGAACTTTTGCATCATGCTCGGAGTCTTTGTGTAACAGTATATGGAAATCGTAAGTGTCTCCGCTGTTGTGATTGCACTTTTCACCATTTAACCTTGGTTAACTCCCAACACAATATCAATTGAATGAGCAATGCGAGATTGTCCACGATATCTGTGGATATTTTGTTTAAAATAATCTTCTTGCCACTAAATTGGAGGAAACATTATTAGCCACAGACTTTACAACATATTCTACCCCTTCTTTGATATACCGATCAACCAATTGGAAGATGTACTCCACAATATATGCTTCGTTACATGCATCTAGTTATTTGAATAAAAGAATGCCAAAAGAATAATTGACGTAAAAATTCATATTGCTCTTTCCGCGAATGTGTGTCCATACATCAATCATTATGGAGCATTCTGTCGTTTTCCACATTTCTCGATGGCACTTCATCCGAAACTCTCTTCATTGCCTTTTTCAGATATGGACATCTTATTTCATGTCTTGTGAGATGTTTAAGGCGAGGATCATATTGCACAACTGGCTCCAACTTCTTCCAAAAAGGTTTGATCATCAATGCATGAAATGGAATTGATGCCATATATGTTGAGTCGCATATGTAAGAGATGGCTCTTTCTCTCCCTATGATCCTTGAAAATTGCATCCTGTATTCCCATGTCCTCATCGTCTAATTCAGACATTCGAGGCTATTTATCAATTCTTTATGATCTAGCATCTACGATGTCTACTTCTCAGATCTCCTCAATTTGCTTTGCTTTCTGAACCTTCTTCTTTATCAACTCGTCTAAGTATGTGTACAACTGTTTCATTGTATCTTCATCTACTTTTGAACACATGATATTAGAGTGCGTTTGGTTGGTGGGTTTTCTGGGGGTTATCTGGGGGTGGGTAACCCGTTTTTGTTTTAGTGTGTTTGGTTGGTGGGTTAAGGGTTGGGAGGGTTTGTGTGATGTGATTGTATTGGAAGTTGAAAAAGATGATAGTTATTATGATATGATTGTATTGAAATTTGAAAAAGTGGGTGGTTATTGTGATGTGATTGTATTGAAGTTTGGAATAGTGAGTATAAGTTGAGTATTTTATGATTTTTAGATGATATGATGGTATAATATATAATTTTTTTGATGGGAAGTGGGTGGGCCCCACTAGTGGGTTAAAAATGGGGGTTTTGGGGGGTTACCCACCCAAAGTGGGGGGTAACCCCCAATCCGAACGGCCCCTTATTGTTGGGGACGGATCCGATCAAGCACCACAAGACTAGAACCACGATCGAAGAAGAAAGTACACACAATCGCACAGGATGAGGATTTATAGTGGTTCGGCAATGTGCCTACTCCACTTGCTCACACCAAACTCTCTTTACTATTGCTTGAAGATGTTGGGATACAATATGTGGTGCCACATGGCTCCTTTTATACTACAACAAAAAAATACCAAGCATTCAGCAATCCCCACCATCAGCTCTCAGCCAATCAGGATGCAGGATGTGGATTAAGCATCTCATCAATCCAACCCAACACCTCTCAGCCAATCAGAATACAGGATGCGGATCAAACACCTCAGCAATCCTACACAAGAGCTCTCAAGTCTCAACCAATCAGAAGGCAGGAGGGAGATCAGCCACATCAGCAATGCTCTCCACTTGTATCAACCATTCAGTCTTCATAGGATAAATCTCAACAATTATTTGATCTGCAATGTGCAAGGTGTTGCTTAAATTTGATAAGGAGTCATGCTCCTCAATCCTACTGGGAAGATGTTGTCCTTACTGCATGCTACCCATGAACTATATGTTGTCTTCCGTGTTAGAAGTTACGTGTTCCTTATTCGACCATGTTTCCCAAAAATGACATGTTCTCTCTAACACATTGTGTCTTTGGGTGTGCAACCTTTGTCCATCACTTATGGTCTTGACCATAGTTTTAAAAAGCGCTGCCTCGAGGCGCTGAGGCGTACGCCTCGATGTGAGGCGAGCCTAAAGCACCTTGAGGCGTGCGCCTTGAGACCTATGCCTGGTGCATACGCCTCACCTCTTCGTGAGGCGCTTGAGGCGTTCGAGGCGAAGCAGAGGCGTAAGCCTTGAGCATGAGTCTTTTTTATCTTTTTGGTTATGTGTTTTTGCACATGACCCTATTGTGTTTTTCTTTCCATGTTAAACCTTGCATATTTCTATATGTAGCTCCATACAAAGAGAAGAGATAGCTTGAAACAAACAAAATTCCGTGATCTTGTATATATCATGTTCAATTTATCATGCATCTGCACATACTAGTTCTATTGCACAAATATTTGAGTTTGAATTATAATAAGTATTTTATATTAGTTACAAGTTTGAATGTTGCTGGCTCCATGATCAACATCTTTCTCACCAAATCTTTAGCATATACCATATTGAGAGTCATAGCTTACTTTTTAGATATATGGGTCCATGTCCATCTAGTATAGCTTGGAACATTTTCTTTTCAATATCTGCGACATACATTACATCAGTCACAAAGAGCTGGCACATCAACATTTTTGGCATTAATATAAAGTTGTGAATCTTAGAATAGTTATTATAAGATTGTTAGTTGCGAATCTTAGAATAATCGCTTATGTATTGTATCTCTTACTAGTGTGGAATTATTTTTGAATGTGATTTTGGTAAAATTTAATATTATTATATTTTTTCTAATGTATTTTGCTATAATTTTAGTTTTTTTTCAAAAAATTGAGGCTTACGCCTCGTCCGCCTCGAGGCTTACGCCTCGCCTCAATTTTAGAGAAAACGCCTCGGACCGCCTCACGCTTTTTTAAACCTTGGTCTTGACAAGCTATCTCTAAAATATGTTAAATAAATCCTTATTGGCTATTCTTGGATCCGAAAAGGGTCACGGTGTTTTGATCCTATCTGACGAAAGTGCATTAATGTTGACATCACATTCTCTGAATTTGTCACGTATTTTCTCCCACAGATGATAGAATGACCCCCCTCTGAGTCTGATATGGAGGTTTACCTTCTACCTCATGCTCCTATTATGCCCGTTGTGGTTGAGACATTATCTCAAATATATGTTCACAGATCCATCACTCCTCAACCCTTTCCTCATGTGCTCTCCCGCAACATCTAGCACATCCTAGGTAAATTCAGAACTTCCACTGATGGCACTATTGATGTTTTTTATACAAAGGAGGTTATGCAGGAGGACAATGCGGCTAATTATGGGATTGTTATTCAACAAAAGTATCCTTTAGAGGATCTGGACCAGCGCATTGCTCTTAGGAAGAGGAGATGTACACATGCTACATACCCCCTCTCATGGCATGTTTCGTTGGGGTGTTCCTTAGATAACATCAGAAAGTTTATGGTTGGGGTTGTTCGTTGTTACATTCCCACGCACACATCAGGAGGCGCTTGATGGATTTCATATTCACCTACATTATTTCTCTAATTTATCTATCTTTCTTAAAAAAACTAATAAAAATTCTTAACAATTAACATTAATTAACTAACATCGTGTTGTAAATAATTAGCTATAATTATTGTATATTAATTATCCTATTATTGTGCCTATATTTTATATGTTTATTAATTATTAAAAATTGAATAAAAATTAGTATAATATTGTACATAATTAATTTAATCCAATTTATAAAATAAAAATCCAAAAATAAGAAAATAAATGAAAATAAGTAATTTATTATTTTAAATTGCTTGCAAAAAAATTTTATACATATAGATGACTTTATTTCTCTTTGAGTTCCACATGAAAGTTGTAGATCTCATCCAAATCTACAACTTTCATTTTTATTATTTTTCTTGATTCGTTTTCTAACTATTTTATTTGTATTTTTTGTTTTTTTACATTTCTCTCATTTCTGATTGGGTCATGCGGCGCCTTCAAATCGCTCCACGTGGTCGCTCCTCTCGCCACCCGCCTCTCTTCGTCGTCATTAGATTTGTCTTGATAGATTAGATCCCCTCCGTTAGTTGTTGACTGCTTCTGTACCCTTCGACCAGATCTCCTGATCTGATCAGAAGCATCCATCTGCGCCTTAACAACAGTTGTTGGATCGCATGATCCAATGGCTGATGTGTGTCTTCAACCTCCAGTCGATCACCTCCAAAAGTCATGACCCTTCGTCACACCTGACTCTCCACCTTCTCGCAACCACCTCGCATGTCCAAATTGCTATCCTCTGACGCTATTCCTTCCCCATTCATCAACCATCTTCGCCCAACCTCCATTGTTCATCATTTTCTTCACGTGCTCCATCGGTCAGCGGTTGAAACCACCACCCTCCAACCGTTCAACCTCCATCTCTCCTCCATCAAAACTCAACCCTCTGCCTCTGCAACTGCCATCCGCCACTCTTACAAGTTCCTCCCGCCATCTCGTACACTTCTATGGTAGATAGTGTAGGTGAGATAGAGTGACGATGGAGGTTCAACTCCGACAAGATCCAAGGCACTTCCGCCTTGCTGCAATCATTTCCATAGCTGCTCGAGATTGGTTTCGTGGCCTGAAACCTTAAGCGAGGATCCGTGAAGCTTTAAAGCTTTGTTTGGGCTCAAGATTCATCATCAAACATGTTGTCTCCATTTGATTCAATTACATGTAAGTTTTCAAACTTAGTTTTCTTATTTGTTCTTCATTTTTCTATAGAAAAGCACACTCTTTCGGGTATCTGAAAACACAAGTAAATTCACCTCTACTCCATTGATCACGCCTGTACTTTCAGTCATCACATTCGTTTCTCCATTGTTGTGTTCATATCGATTCCATCCTTCTTCTGCACGGAGAAGAAGGTCATTAGGGCTTGATTCCTTCACCATATGAAGCCCTTCATTTCACTCCATTTGATATCCCAATAGGTTGTAGTTGCTCGGATATTGTTTTGTTATAAGTTGCAGGTCCACTACCCTTCAGTGATCGGAGAGCTTCATCACCTTTCGATCTCCATTTTCATCTCAGGAGTTGCTTCGCCACGAAGCTCCAAAGCCCCTCGACACTTGATTACTTCGTCAGCATCTTCATGAGACATTTTTGAAGGTGTATAGACCTTCAGACGTCGAAGAGCAGCACATATAAGGAATAGGCTTCGCTAGAGCTCCGCTCTTCCTCCGTCGCCTGCAGATGTGAGGGAAGAACTAGAGGCATAACTGTTATTCGATCATATCGCTACAATCTGATCTGACGATCCTAATCAACTTCGAGCCAAAGCTCGAAGCAACGTTTCTCTCCTGAGGACCGGAGCAGCCGAGCCAACAACAAAGCATCAACGAGCAACACGTGGCCCGAGCTACCGCCATCCGAGCCTAGTAGGTCGCATGCCCAGCACACATGAGGTTGGCGAATTTGCACTCTAGCCTCTCCAGAGATTCATAAATGTAGATAAGTCCCCCCTATGAAAAAATTGCACAAATATCCAAGCGGTTTTCTGTAATTCTTGTAATTAAATGATTCATGTTTTATTGCATGTATACCCCTGCCTTGTTTCCTTGTTATCTTGTGAACCTCTTATCCAAATTAAATGAAGGGATATTTACACCTATAACCCTGAGTAATTTGGTAATTACCCCAGAAATCCTTGATAATCACGAATTACATATAGAACCCCGAATAATGTTTAACCATTACATGACATAACCCTGTGTCAATTTCCGTTTGAATTCTCCGTTAACTCTGACGGAAAAAGTAATATGTTGACCATTTTGCCATTCGAAAGACATCATATTTATAACATGATGCCATTCTGTCAACCCTCTCCCAGGCAAGCCTTTGGGCTTTCTGCTCGTCCCCGACAAGTTGTCCCTCCGCCTACGCCCCCCCAAGTTCTTCCTGGAAGACCCTGTCGGCGAGGAACCTCGTCCTCGAAGCCCCCTCCTCCCTAAGCCCCGCCCACCGAGGAGCCCAGCTCCTAGCTCCCTCCCCCCCACCCCGCCATCATCGTGGAGCGTCGCGCCCGGCTCCCCCTCCTCCCCTGTTCGCACCTTGCCCCCCACCCCCAAGCCCTCCCGCCATCGACGAAGCCCCCTTGGATTGCAGCTCGACATGTTCCCGAACTCCCAGAGGACGTGCCTAGACGCCCAAAGCTTAGTGGGCTGGAGCTCGAGCTTCACCTCGAACTTGTCAAAGAAGGCCGGCCCTCCGAGGTGTACAATCCAGAAGATATCATTCCAATCCGATATGCCAAGAGGTCCAAACGTCTCGGTCATGACGCTCTCGATGTGAGCAGAGAAGATGTTGGGGACTTCCTTAGAGAGATGGAAGGTGAGTCCTCCTTCCAACAGCTTTCTCGCGACACCATGTTCACTCTCTGGGATCAGTCTCTCCGATGCGGAAACAATCTCGAGGAGTGGCTTCTCGACGTCAGCAATCGGATCGGAGCCGATCACAAGCGCGGCGTCACCATCTCCGAGCACGGCTTGCCCCATGAGATTATCGAGCCCCAGAACCAGTTAGCGGTGGTCTCAGAGCAGACGGCCAGAATGCGGACGTGCTTGTCATTCTCGGAGATGTCCTTAGCGATGCGCATGGCCATGGCGCTCGCGAAGCAGCCCTGGAAGTACATCATCATGCGTTAGACTGTCAACGGGAGGCCGAGGAGCTTGATGAGCTGAACGTCCAGATCGGGTAAGTCGCAGACCATCCCCTCCCCCCTCGACCCCTGCCATGGACGAATCCCCCCCCCCCCCCCGCGCGCTCCTCCTGGAACTGCCCTACCACCCCTGCACCCGATTCGCAGACCATCCCCTCTGCCCGCCATGGACGAAACCCCACCACCCTTTGCGCGCTCCTCCTGGAACTGCCTCCTCCCCCGGTTCGCAGACCATCCCCTCCCCCCGAGCCCTGCCCGCCATGGACAAAGCCCCCCCCCCCTCCCTCGCGCACTCCTCCTGGAAGAGCCCCCGGTTTGCAGTCCATCCCCTCCCCCCTGAGCCCCCGCCATCGTCAAAGCTCGAAGCCTAGGTCCAGCCCCCTCCCCCTGGACCTCTTCCTCATTTTTTGGATTAATCTTAGTCGTTACATCGCTGATTGGTTAGATTAACTAGGCTATCTGGTTGAGTTAATGGACCAAACTAACGGAAGATTTTGGGTGTAAAACGGAGCGGTTATTCAGGGTTATGGATGTAATTCGTGATTATCTTGGGTACCTGGAGTGATTATGGAATTACTAAGGGTTATGGGTGTAAATATCCTTTAAATGAAATTGGTGTCGTTTGAAAGCTAACTTCGTGCTCTTTAATTTAGTGCAATTAAATCACTAATTTGATCTATATTGCACGCATTAATTTGAGAGTGTCATTTTTTTCTACTCAGTCTTTTATTAATTAAAAATTAATCTTGATTGAGGTTGATTGCTTTCTTTTTTACTTTGATTGTTCATTAATTGACTAATCATTGCCGCAAGTAAAGAATTTATTTAACCAAGAGTATGCGTATTAACTGTGCATCAAGTTTGTGATTGCATTGCATTATTAGTTATCATGTAAATTAAATGCATAAAAAAGCTTAAAAAATTGCATGCATTGTTTTTGTTGCATTTGCTTGACCTAAATAGCCTATAAATTTCTTGAGTAGATAATTGATTCCTGAAGAAATTAAAGAGAGGCAAATTGACCAACCTGATCAAATTGGTGTGGTCACATTTCGGAGACATATTGTGCCCACGTTGCTCTACCACCCCGGAAGACACCCAACATCTATTTCTCGTACCCATCCTCCGGCAAGCTTTGTGATCACATGGACGTTTCATGGTTGCCTCATTCAAATAGTAATGAGTTCCGAGACTTTATGCTTTCGGCATATACCGCATCACTCAGTGAATGTTTATATTATTCTTTAGGTGATTTGGCTGTGGAGTACTACAATACTTTCATGGGCTTGAATTTACTAGATAACCAAAGAGGACTAGTGACGAGTCAAAGAAAATGTCACTGATCTCCTTTTGGAGACCGGGATGGTAGACTGCAGACCAATTACTCCTACATATGAAACTTTATGATGAAAACATTGATAGCGCGTTGAGAAATTTTTTTATGTGACTATCAATAGACCAGACATTTCCTTTGTCACAAGCAATGCCAGTCAATTCATAGAGCAACCACATTGGGCATATATGGATGCAGTCTCCATGATCCTAATATACCTGAAGTATTTACCAAGTACATGATTATTTTTCAACAAAGGGACATCTCTTGAGATCATAGCATGTGCAGATGTTGATTATGCATGATGTCTTAAAGACAGGAAGTGAACATTAGGGTTCACAATGTTTATTGGAAGCTCACTTGTCTCATGGAAAATCAAGAAACAAATTGTTGTTGCTAAAGTTAGGTATTGAATATGAATACCTAGCTATGACACAAGGTAGCAATGAGATGGCGTGGGTTGGGTCTGTCCTAACTGACCTAGACATCGAAACACCTCTTCCCATGCAGTTGTTGTGACAATCGAGCTGCATTATTTAGCATTTTATGAGAGAACCAAATACATTGAGCTTGACTGCCACTACGCCAAGGACATGATACAGAATGGATTCATTGCTACATTTCATGTCAGCTCAACAGAACAAACGACTTATATATTCACTAAGGCTTTACCTAGGGGGGTCATACCAAAAATGGTGTTCCAAGGTGAGCATGATAGACATCTACGCTCTTGCTTGAGGAGTGTTATATGAATTATTTTATTATGTTATTTTTCTCATATATTATTTTCTTTTCTACATATTTCCTTTCTTGTGTATTTCCCTCTAGTGTTTCTCCTCTGTATAAAAGAATCGTATGACCTTTTAATAAACAAGTCATTTCTACAAACATTTCGCAAGAAAGCTTAGCATGGCTTAATTTAGGAAGAAGTTCTTATGCAAAGAATATGATATCATGCATGGCATCATATTCTAATAGAAACTTGAATGTATCACAAGCAAAAGAGAAACAAGGTTCCTATTGTTGTTTACATTTGCTTGTGTTGAAATAAATAAGTGGAAGCGATAAACATATCAAGAGCATTAAACATGAAGAACACAAAGATTTTACGTGGAACTCTACTCTCGAAGGAGCAGGATGACCACAAAAGAAGGCCTCAAAGGTTTGAATCTTCTGTATTGAATTTCTCAATGAGTACGTGGTCGAATTTTATAGTTGGACCTAAACAAGGTTCTTTTCTTGGTGCAAGTGCACCCTAAGCTCCTCTTAATTGATACAAATAAGCTCACTATTTCTTACTTTCTTTTCTCCATTTCCAAAAAAGAAATTCATAAGGTTTGAACTTAGAGTGGGTTCTTAGTTGTCTGAGGTATATTAGAATAACATCATGAAACAAATCGATTCCTTTAATAAATAATTTGCATAATTGGCGCCCAAAATTTCAATTTATAGAAGTTAACTGCATATTCTTTCGAGGTTTTTAATTTCTTTTAATTTCTGAATGATTTTAATACAATAAGTCTTGTTTTAAATGGTTTCATAAGCCTCAAACCTGACTGAACCAAGTGGCTTCTTCTTATTAAGCCAGTAGGGTTTTTTTGGCTAAATGGGTAGTCTCACCTAATAACATTTGGAAGGTTATAGAGATGGGGAGCGGATGAAATAGTAGAAAGAAATGACACCCATAAAAAAATCGGCACTACGAAAATATTGCACCCACGCCACTGAAATATGGTGCCCATGATACAGAAAAATGGCATCCTTGGCACCTATGCCACGAAAAAGATGCCATCCATTCCATGAAAAAGTAGCATCCGTGCTTTTTCGCACTGCAAAATAGCATGTGGGAGGGAGATAAAGCAACATTGCTGTTCAAATCTGGCATGTTCACCACAAAAAAGCAACCATGTTGTTCTTGAACCCCAAAATAGCATGCAAGGGGGGATAACATGCAACAAAGATGGCAAAAAAATAGCACCTATGCTAATTTTGCTATATTAAATAGCCGGTGGGATAGAAAAAAACAAAAAAAATAGCCGGTAAGATGTCGGGAAATAGCACGCATGCTATTTTCCCACTAAAAAGTGGCAGGTGGGGCTCCAAATCATGCTTAGGGAGAGAAATATGATGGTGATGATGTATAACGTGAACTTGCGGAGAATAGGACCCTATCATCATCGTGGCAGAACACTTTCCAAGAAAAATAAGTTGGCAGGAATATGGATGGTGGTGTATGAGTTGGCAGCTTACGTGGACCGCCACATTGGAGTGGATATTGGGTGCCATTGTGGGTGTGAACAATTTTCCAGAAAGTTTTCTAAAAAAAGAAAATACTCTTTAACCAAAATTCGTATAATAAAATCGAATTTTAACATGCATGACACATGCAATATAGTGTATTCAACATAAGTTGCAGCCCACTTTATTGAGAAAACTGGGCATTCTCTTCTCCATGGATGTGAGAGTAATTATTCAAGAACAACTGCACAACAAGAACAGCCAAAACTTTTCCCATTTTAAAGTGAGTCAGCTACATATGTTCGCCGCTTCTAAACAAATTAAATTTCAGCCGTACCTAGCTTAAAGCCAAAAAAGTGATATTCTATTTAATTATCTCCTAATACTTCTTTGGTCTTCCATGTGCCCCTCTTACAATGTTCTTCTAAAATCTCACACTAGAGAGCTAGAAGACATTCTTTGCACATGTCCTGTCTACAATAACCATACCACCTTTTGTCTTCTGATACTATCATTATGAACAAATAACAAATTTAAGTAAAAGGAATAAACTGAAATTGTACATTAAATATCATAAACATAAAAGTAAAATGCAGTTGCATGCTGGTGCCTAGGATTGAACTTGTGACCTAAAACATACAGACCCGAACACCAACTATTTGGACTAGAAACACTGGACGCGCACACAAACACCCATGCATGCACATGCACACCCATGCACCCACAGATGCACAAGCACTCATTTTATCAAGCTGAGTTAACAAGCTGAACAGTGAACTCGAGCTCAGCTCGTTGTGATTATCAAATTGAAGTTGCGGCTTGAGTGCAGTTCGTAAATCTTGTATTGCCAGAATGAGCCAATAAACTTGAGCTGTTATAAATGAGGATGGCTTTTTTGTCGGGCTGCCAGCCTCCTAAACATGAACAGTTGCACATCGCCATTTTTACTGAGAAAATGCATTACTTGTACAACCTTCTTTCCTCTTTCAATTGTATATTTTAAATTTCAGAATTCAGGTTGCTTCTTAACAAGCAAGTCTTGTGTCATGATATCTTTTCCTTGTTATTTTCTCTTTACTGGCTTTTATGTTGCTTGTAGTGAGACTCTGCTGCTGTTCTTCTTGCCTCAAGTTTTAAACTTCCTCTACTCCTGCCCTCAGGCAAGCATCCCCCAAATCCCCTCATTAGTTTGCATATTCTAAGCATTTCATTTTTTTGAAAGAAATATTGTAAGCATTTCTTACATGCAAATATTTTCCTTGTCCTCAACAGCTTTTCAAAATCATTCCATGTCCACGCCACCGCCTCCCAAAGTGCGTACCTAGAATTTGCAATTGATACATCATGCTAAATAATACATCAATCGGGGGAAAATCTTGCTTTACTAACATTTCGAAATAACAGGTTCGATCCAAAGTCAGGTTTATTAACAGGAACCAAGGATGGAACACTTGTCAACCTCTTTCTGCGTTTATTTGGTCGATGTTCAGAGAAAACACTCTGCTTAAAACTTCTACTGTTTCAGGTAAGATCTCTTTCCAACAACCAAGATTTTGTTTTGCTCATTGTACTGGTTATCAGAATTCTTTGCTAGCACTTTCCCTTCTAAGCCAATCGATTGTCCTTATCTAAGCATTATATAGCACTAGAATTAAGGAATCGGTTACCGATCCAAAACTATGTATTAATTGCAAGAAAGAGCATATAGATCAAGGGAAAGGACTTAATTTTGTTTTGACAGGTTAGCAAGAAAAAGATATCTGAGGGAATAGCAATTGCTTTCAATTCCTTGCGCAACTCCGATCGATTTCACTTAGCACTTTACATTTTCAACTCATTTCTTCTCATTTGAGCATGACTATATGTTCAACATGCGCAGACTTCGTCATGCATTTTCTGTTTCTGGCTGAGGCATGTTCTCGCGGGATGGTACAAATAAAGAAGCAAGCAAAGATATCATGCCAATTCCTGCCTGATTCAAGGTTGGAGTTTAGCAGATGGGGTTGATTTTGTAGACAATCTTGTAGGATCTTCCATTATTTTCTTTGGCTGCTACAGGTGTATTTATTTCCTTACTGAAAAATTAAAATTTTGACAAACCATGCAATCCAATAACCCTTAATATGTCAAGCGTTGCGATTTAAGGATGTATTATCGTCTTCGCCTCTCTTTTTACATTTTGTTCATCAGATATTTTTCTTTAGCCTTGATTTGAGTGTGTTAAGTGGAGAATAAAACCTAAGTATTGAGTTACTATGCACAGTGAGTAGTGTTAACAGACGATAACATATTGCTGATTTTGTAGGTCTCACCTGAAATGCGGCATGGTTATGTCTCAGTTTGCCGTGTTATCAGGTTACTCATTCATCTGTCGGGTTAAAGTGGTTTCAGGGCGGTTTTCTCCTATCTGATTAATCAGAAGAGTTTGAGGAGAGTCTGTAATAATTCATCCATCGTTATCCTTTAGCCAATCATCCCGCCATATCGAGACTTTCTTACCATCTCCAACTAATTTTCTGGAATGAAAGTGAACTTGTTTTTGATCTGTGGACTCTGGAGTACTCCACATTCGCCATCCGCCACCACTGAACTACCACACCAATCCTCTTCCTCTTTGGTGTGTACTGGTGATCGTAGTGAGTGCTTCACAGCCATGTGCGCCGCTGTCATTGGGATCAGTAGCTCTCTCTCTCTCTCTCTCTCTCTCTCTCTCTCTCTCGTGCATAAGAGCCTTCTTGTACTACAACCGCAACCTCCACTCACTGATCAAGCCTTTGCAATGCCCGCAGTGTTGGCATGAAATCCAATTCTCTCCACTCTTTTCCTAACTTTCAATTTCCACTTGACCTCCTTGAGCATCACAGAAGGTCAAGAAAAAGTTCGACGAATTATATAAGATATGGGGATAGTAGGAGGGAGTAATGGAAGATATATATCCGACTGTTTTCATATCTAATCAGGAGTCACTGCCGATGGATCTTTTACAAGTAGGTATGATATTCGCCCGTAATCGCATTTTTTTATTGATACGGTTTATATATATTTTTTAATTTTAATTGATATTAACAGGGATATGTCTGCTTTTGTAATTTTAGATATGGATAAACACTGAACGGGTGAATATTTGTATTTGTACAATATAATTTATGGATTTATACACTTGTCATTGTGAAATTTGACAATAATCTTTGCACTAGTAACACAATAATCCCTGCAAAAAATCTATGTTTATACATGTACTTTCAACATCCACACAAACCATTAGATATAACAGTCAAGGATCAAAATGAGATGAAAGTATTTACAAACCCATCCTCTAATTATGCTGTATTTCTTTGTGACCCTCTTCTTCATCTTCTTTATCATTACCTTCTATGATCTGCTCGATGTCCGTGACTGGCATCAACCTTGGTGTGGTCAACCTCTGCGGCGTCATTAATCACTCTGACTTCCCTTTAATAAAGATTAGTGTTTGGATCATGTACTTGTAAAAGATTGCTAGGGCATGTGTAATAAAATTCACATTTAAAGATGTTATGGGGGATGAGCATCGGATCAGACACCTTTGGGTCAATGACCTGTGGGTCAGACTAATTTTAAAAAAAAATAGGATGGAAGCGTGAAGAAGGAATAAACGAAACTAGTGACAGATCAAAGATGATCTATAGACGATATAGTAAGAAAAGTGATGTAACAATGAAAACGATGGGAGAATAATTACTAGGAACTTGTTGTAAGAGCAAAAACTGGACATTATGTGTACATATGTAGTAGAGATTGGTTGAAATGTCTAAGAACTAAAATAAAAATGCTGGATCATGGCTAATTTTATGAACATCTTATCGAGCCCTCATTTGAGTCGGGATGATTAGCTCATCGATTTGGATCGAGGTTGGCCCAAGCCTCGTCATTTATTTAATGGATCTAGTTTTCGTCCCAAGTCTTGCCCAATATAAATTGGGCTTGAGTTTGTATCTAACTTTGAAAAAGAAAATGAATATGCTAAGACCCATATTTGCATTTAGAATGATCCATTTGCATCCATGTTCGATCGTAATCGACTTATATCGCCCTCGTCATCTCCCTCCACACAAAATGTATCTCTCGTGACATATATATGAAAGTTCATACGTCACAGCAGTCGACAATTGGATCCTAAGCTTATGAGGTTTAGGGTAGGTTTAGGGTACACATATCGTACGTTCACACGTTTTACTTTTCTAACATTACACATATTATAGCTTTTGTGCATGATATTGTAAATGCTTATTTCTCTTTTCTTTTATATTTTGAGATAGATATAGATAATGTCATTTTCTTTTGACATGTGTAATATTTTATGAAAATTAATGTTATTTTGTGGTTGATTATTAAATGGTTAATGCCATTCAAACACGAAAAATTTCCCATCATTTTCTGTAACCTAGTGTGATCGATAGCGAATATGATACTGCAAATGTTGTGTAAACGGATAATCTGAATCCCGAACATCACAATTACACATCACTATAGAGAGCAACAGATAATGTTCATTGCTATATACTAAACAACAAACAATACAACAATAGATTCCAAAATGTGTCATTATAGGTCCATTTTTTGTAATTTGATCACTCTCTACAATTCCCTTTGCAACTATGTCATCCTCTACATCATTGACCTCATGCAACTCGACATCATCAACTTCTACAACCTATGAGTTGTTAACAAACTCATATAGGTTCGTCGGCGAAATTCTCATTAAGGGACTTGAGCTCTACGAGATTAATCCCTACACCACCAAGCATACAAGAGTTGAGAATCAAATTACAGCGATCCAACTTAACATCTCACTGCAAAGAGGGATGCAAACAGATATAGATACATCTTGCAACACAAACATGTATGTTTTTTGTGTTTTTAAGGATGCGATTAATGCCATTTCAAATTTTGACGGATTTTGTTATTATATATGAATTATTCATTCGGAAGAGTTAATGAGAATGGACACTATAAGGATTTGGATAGAAATATTACAAATTCTATAGACATATACATGTATATAATACATTTAGTACATATTCATCTAAAAAAATTATAAGGTAATATGTATGCAATAATTGCTAACTTCCATTGAATCAACACCTTCGCAACATCAAGTATGCAACTAAACATCTAACTTTTTCATCCAACTCCTTCCAGCGCCTAAACATCCCTTCCTAAATTTTCTTTTTTTATTATATTATTCAACAACTTTGTTATAATATAAAAATAATTAAAAGGAAACACGGTAAAACAATAATCTTCCCAAATACTGAACACTGTTCTACAAAAATGATCAGTCTACATGGATTGATCGAGAAACCCACCAACTGCTCAGCCATCACACCACCATCGCTCAAGGCCTGTGCAATCTGTGATACAAAGTAGGGCCGATAGGAGAAAACATGTCAAAGCGTCGCTACTGAGGCAAATCCAGGGCGATTGATGTAAGACAATACATGTTACAGGTTGAAGGAGGTGAAAATCTCATGTGAATATGACCTA
Organism: Ottelia alismoides; assembly: GCA_037367405.1. Taxonomy (NCBI): domain Eukaryota; kingdom Viridiplantae; phylum Streptophyta; class Magnoliopsida; order Alismatales; family Hydrocharitaceae; genus Ottelia; species Ottelia alismoides. Next base: position 754,964 of record JAZKJV010001145.1, read on the forward strand.
AAAACGACAGCGGAAGCAGTTCCGAGTGATCACTGCTTGAGGATTCTATTAGAGAGAACATAAAAACATAAAATGGATGACCTCACACCTTGCCGTATGTAAGTCGAGCTTCAGTTATTCTACATCCATATTGTTTTCCTTGGAATCGGACCTTGTAGCCCAGAGTTTGATAGTTCTATCATGTGTGACAGTTGCAATGTGTTGGCCGTCTGTATCACAGAGCAAGAAAGCAGATAAGAGCATAGCTTAATGGGCAAGAAAGACAAATAAAAGATGTTTGGCCTAACAAGGTGATGATCAAATGGGAAGTAAAAGATAATACCTCCAGTAATATCGAAACTTGTAACCTTATCTTCATGGGCAGTTAGCGTCTTGACGAGCTTGAAATCTCGAGCCGACCACACCTGCAAAACCAGCATATGCTCAAGAACGAACTCCAGAATTTCCTGTCTACTACTCTAATCAGATTGTTTCTCCAGACTACAGAGACATGATTAAAGTTTAAGGGCGTGTTTGGTTGCCGGGTTATCCCGGGTTAAACTGGGAGAGGATGAACCATTTTTGTGTTTTGGTGTTTGGACAGAGGGTTAGGGGTTGAGTGGGTTTGTTGTGATGTGATTGTATTGAAGTTTGGAAAAGTACGTAGTTATTGTGATGTGATTGCGTTGAAGTTTGAAAAAGTGAATAGAAGCTAAGTACTTTATAATGTTTAGATGATATGATGGTATAATATATTATTTTTTTGATAGAATGGATGAAAGAAAAATGATTTATTTAATGTATAAAAAAAGGGGGAGTGGGCCCCACAAGTGAGAAAGGGTGGGTTTTGAGGGGTAACCCCTCCCCCCCAAAGAGGGGGGGTTAACCCCCCAACCGAACGTGGTCTAAAAGATGAGCATAAACAAAAGCAACAAAATATGCACAACTTGTGATACACACGGTTAAAGGTTTAAAAGAAGAGCATTTTTTTCACATGATGGCAAGCATAGGAGGCGGCGCAATCTCATCAGGTCTTAATGAAGTCGGAGGCGACCAAGCAGGAGGGCGATAGAGTCATCGGGGCTGCGGTGGTTTCTGTGGGGGGAAATTCGTCCAAGCGGCAAGTCTCGAAAGTTATTGGCCATGACAAACATTTTATTTTGTTATATACTATATGGCTTTGCCTTCAGATTTTTTATGAGGTGCCAATGAGAGCAGCCTCTTAGTCAAAGCCACTTTTTGAAGAGGCAGATTCACCTCTTGTTGTTTCTGTGAATAAATCGATAGGAAACCACCTCTTGTATAGGCATCATTAGCTAAAATCAAAGCCACCTCTTCAAGAGGTGGCTTAAATATGGTACATAACAAAATAAAATGTTCGTGACCGTCCATGACCAATAACTTTCGAGAATTGCCGCCCGGATGAATTTTCCTTGATTTCTGTGGGGTTAACAGGTGCGTTCTGTATGGGGAACGAGATGGTTGGACAGGGAGGTGCACGGACTAATTCCCAAGCCTTTGAGTTCGTCTACCAATTTCCTGTCTTGGAAATCCCTTGTGGCGGTCTTCCATCTCAAAGCTAATGGCTCCCCTGGTCTGGATGATTTTCCAATTTTCTTTTTCCATGAGTTTTGGGAGCTAGTGGAGCAACATGTGGTGGGTTTGGTGAGGAGTTGCGGGGGTGAATCACGGTTTTGAGTGGTTAAACTGTTATCTGATCTTTCCATTGCCCAAGAAGGACATGTCTCAGATGTGGAGGACTTTCGTCTGATTGCTCTGTCCAACGAAACTTACTCATTCAGGGTAAGATTTTGGCAAACCATTTCCAAAATGGTTCTTCATTCCATTATTGACTTGTTGCAGAATCTTTCATTCATGGTAGACATTTGATTGACAAAGTGGTCTTAGTCTCAAAGATCATTTCTGATTGAAAGAGAAGTGATGCAAATTCCGGAAACAGAACTTTTGACGCAAGTATACGTATACAGACTTCCAGTTACGAAGTGTACTACGACCGATGGTCAATCAGAGTAAAGGCGAACAAGTTGCAATGAACCAGCAATATCTTGCAAGTAAACTGAACTGAACTTAAGTATACAGAACTGTTTGAAAAATAAACACAGTAACGAAAATATGAATCAAACTGGAACCAACAGAAGAAAATAAGGTGATGGTTTTATTAGGGCAAGCCTATGTAAACTGGGAATAAAAGATCTGGAATAAAGGACATGGGGCTTAGATAATTGATGGGACTAACCTTTAACGAATCTAAGAGACGCAAATCCGACTCACGACTCCAAAGGGATGGAGCTGCGAGGAGGAAACGATAGCCAGGACAGTTTCGTTGCCTTAGAGACAATGGCCAGTGGCACCGGCTTCGGAGATGACTGTTGACAGTGTGATCAGGGAGTTGGAGATGCGTTGTTGGATATGCTTTCAGTAGCAAAGCGGGACAGTGGACAGTGGACATGTGGTTGGCATCGGTGGTCAGAGGGTTGGGCATGTGGTTGGCATCGGCGGCGAGAGGAGGGTGATGCGAGGTGGAGGTGGGTTTTGGAGAGGAGTGGGTGGTGGTGGTTTCTATGATTGTTGTCGAGTTAGGAAAGGAAGAGAAAGGATGGGAAAAGAAACGGAGAAAGAGGAGAGAAAGGCAGTGGGAATAGGTGGGGAAAGAAACGGAGAGAGGTCACGGGAGGAGTGAAGTGGGGTGAGGAGAGAGGAAGAGTTGCAAGAGAATAACAACAACAACAAAGCCTTTTCCCACAATTAAGTAAGGTTGGCTACATGGATTCTTCGCTTCCATTCAGATCTACCTTGGGTCAATCCCGGGCTTATATCCAAAAAACTAAGATCCCTTCGTACAATCTCTTTCCAACACTTCTTGGGTCGTCCTCATCCTCTTTTAGCCGGCTCAACATCCCAACACTCGCATCTCCTAACTGGTGCATTAGTTGACCTTCGTTGCAAATGACCAAACCATCTTAAGCGGTTTTCTCGCATCTTATCCTCGATCGAAGCTACACCAACTTTCTTTCTGATTGCATCATTCTGGATCCGATCTTTAAGTGTGTGTCTACACATCCACCTTAGCATTTTCATTTCTGCTACAACCATTCTCTGCACATGTCTATGGTTCACAGGCCAAAGTTTAGATCCATAGAGCATAGCAAGTCTCCCGGCTGCTTTGTAAAACTTTCCTTTAATTTTTAAAGGAATTTTCTTATCACAGAGAACAGCAGAGGCTCCTCTCCACTTTAGTCAGCCAACATTTATTCTATCAGTAATATCTCCATCAATTTCTCCATCATGTTGCAAAATAGATCCCAAAGATCTAAAAGAATCTCTCTTCCGAATATTATCGTCACCAATCTTCACCCCGATTCCTTCACCATTGCTTCCATCAAAGGTGCACTCCATATATCCCATCTTAGCCCTACTTATACGAAATCCTTTAGTCTCCAATGCATGTCTCCAGACCTCAAGCTTCTCATTTACTCCATCTCTAGTCTCGTCAATCAACACAATATCATCAACAAGAGAATCGATAATCAAAATCTTTTCTTTCTTGTCCTTTTACACAGTAAGTTGCAGCCTTTATAGGCATTACAAGAACTAACACACCTTACAACTTACTAGAACAAACCCATACTTTGATGCAAAGGCGGTCCCACATGCATCCATTGGTAGATATTGTTAAAATACATTAAATGAGCTTAAAAATACATTAAACCCACAAACTGCAATATCAATTGTTATTTCATCACATCCCAAAAATGCTCTACACCACCTCGATCCCCCTACACTCATTAGCTCCACCCTTAGCACCAAAAAACTGCATTGTCCACATACTGCAAAATGCGGATGGGATATCATCTTTGAGAACCCACTGAAGAAATCTCAATGAGCAGCCACCTTTACCATAGTAGAAAACAAAGTAACCACCAGAATGAAAAAAAAGTAGGGCACATAGACATCCATGCTTGCCCCCTCGTGACAGAGAAAAAAACCTCAGCCTCAGGTCTTTCATTGAGTACAATACTGAAGATGATATTCTAGCAAGGTTGGCAACTCGCGATATATCGTCGATATATCGGTATCGACGAGATGTAGGTACCGATATTCATATAGATATCTTTTTTCCAATATATTGAGCCATATCGCTAAAAAATGATTGGTTTCTGAACAAAATTTCTCAAATATCGACCGATATCGTCGACATTTCAACAATATCTATATACATATATCAATGATATTGCCCTTGTAAACTTGATTTCACTACTTATTTTGCTACTACTAGTATTATAACACATCGTGAATTATATATTTTGTTTCGGATCGAGGACATTGCCCTCGCACCCTTGTAGGGGAGCGCACCTACTCCCCCTTACCCCCCCCCCCACTCGTTGATCGAGCAACCAAACCCCCGTCTAGTAAGGTATGGTACGACATGGGGGTGCATACGATGGCTCTTCAGTTGGTGAACTTCGTCCTCCTTGCAATAAAGCTAAAAGAAGTCCAATGCTGATCAAGTTAGAATCACAACTACTTTAATTCCAAATTTTCAATTTCAACGTTTATTAATCACCACCAATCAACATTAACAATGATATGTTTGATATGATCGATATGTATGATATAAGGGTCATAGGTGATCGATATGTGTGATCTAAGTGTATGTTTGTAAGTTATTTAATAAGAATTTGGATGAACCCCATTCTCAATATCAATAAGTCAACAATCAACATTAATAGTGATATGTTCGATATGTACAATATATGGGGTATAAATGACCGATATGTGTGATATAAGTATGTATTTGCATGTTATTTGTTGTTTTTAATATCTTGGATAAAATTTCAAAAAAAACAACAAAATTAGTTTTTTAGCCATTTCCGACATTTCCACAGATATCGTCAATATATCCATGATATATCTTTTTCCGGACGGATCGATACGATATCGATATTTCCTGCCTTTGTATTCTGGTGATGCATCTTTTCATCCAAGCAATCTACGTGTCAAGACCCTTCAAGGAAATTTCCAATCCATAATCATAGGCCCTGAGCCTTCCGGAGAAACCCAATTGTCTTGATTATCCTCCAGACAACAATGATATCTATCATCCTGACCACACTATCCAGTAATTTACCATGAATTAGATGTATTTCTACTTCTGAAAGGTTGATTGTGGAACAAGAATTCGTTTGCAACACAAGAGCCAATTATAATTTCAACAATCCAAGAAAGTTGCAATTGGATTTGGACTAAGCATATTATGAGCTGTATATATAACCTAACACGTGACAGATAAACCTATTATGAATATAAATAACTTGTTGCCAATGAGTTTGGATCCAACCAATCAACAAGACAATTATGCTTTGCACTCTCCATGCAATCTACGATATGCACAACCATCAGTTTTTTTTACACCCTGCCACCATCTGTATAGACAAGCAAGATAAGAGCCAATTGATGGAACCCCATTAGATGAGCAAGAAAATAATGAACTACAATAATCCCCTCCTTCTCCTTTATAACTTATTACATATTTAAAAAATGGAGATTTATAGTTGCCGTTACCGATTACATTGCAGTTCGGGTGCTTGTTTCGCTCCTCAGACCTCCATGTATCCGATGTCATGTTCCAGATCAAACCACACTCCACTTTCGTGGTGTTCTAGGGGATCAATTTGTCCTGTTTCTAATTCCACTTTGAGCGGGCTTGGCTCCTAGAGGATGGCCTTCGTGAGTCGGTCAATCAGCACGGGCAATCTTGGCAAATAGATTTGGCTACTATTTGTTTCTTGCTCATACTCTTCGCTTTGAGGAAAATACCGATGGTTTACAAGATGCTTTTGGCCAGTCACAATATGAGGTGCTCAAAGGCATTTGATTGTATTTCCATGTTTGATTCCATCGAGGATGAGGGCTACCTCACGAGCGAGGTGCTGGACAAACGTTCAACAAAGCATAAGGTGATTAGTGAGGAGGACCAGAAATTTGAGGCTAAGTGGAGACAGCGCTCTCGAAAGAATTGGGTCCTTGAGGGGGATGGCAATATGAGATTCTTCCACGATGTTGTCAATGGTAGGCGTAGAAGGTATCGCTCTTTTGGAGGAAAGGCAGATGGAGGGGGACATGTTGTAGAAAATGAAGAACATGTTTTATTCCAGAGAACCCTAGGCTCTCTTATATAGAGGAAGCCTATGGGTAAATTACATAAGACGGAACAATAAAGATAAACATGACATTTAAGTACAAAAATACTAGAAATATCTCTACACTCCCCCTCAAGATGGAGCATAGATGTCAATCATGCTCAGCTTGGAAGTACATTTCTGAAATGGCCCTCTGAGCATCGGCTTGGTGAAAATATTTGCAGTCTGTTCACCTGAACTCGCATGAGAAGTAGAAATTAACTCTTTCTGAATCATGTCCCTGGTATAGTGGCAGTCTACCTCAATATGCTTCGTCCTTTCATGGAATGCGGGATTATTAGCAATAAATAATGCGGCTTGATTATCACACTGTAACTGCATGGGTAACGATACATCTATATACAGATATGTTAATACGGCTCGAACCAACATCATCTCCGTGCTAGCCTGCGCCATGGCCCTGTACTCAGATTCAGCACTAGATCTAGCCACCACTGTCTGTTTCTTGCTCTTCCAAGAGACTAAGGAACTGCCAATGAATATCGCAAATCCTGAGGTAGATTTCCGATCTCTAGGACATCCTGCATAGTCCGCATCAGCACATGCAGAGATAGAAAGATTTGTTTCTTTCCTAGACAACAATCATGCACCTGGAGACGACTTTAGATATCTCAATATCATATATACAGCATCCATGTGTACCTGTCTGGGTTGCTCCGACTCACTCGACTCACTGCAAACGCAATGTCAGGTCTGGTGATAGTATAGAGAAGTTTTCCCACCATTTCTCTATATCTTCTTTTAACAACTTCCTCTGTGTCATCTCCATATAGCTTCATACTAGGGTCCATGAGAGTAGTAGAGGGTCGACATCCAATCATACCTGTCTCAACAAGCATATATGTAATATACTTCCTTTGGGGCATCACAAGACCCTGTGCATTCCTTGCAAACTCCAATCCCAGAAAGTAATGTAGATTACCGAGATCCTTAGTCACAAACTGAATGCCTAGAAATGCTTTTGTCATCTTTATCCCCTGCATGTCATCTCCCGTAACAAGTATATCATCAACATATACCATAATAGCAACAGTACCTCTAGGAGTCTTCTGGACAAACAAGGAGTGGTCAGCATTCGATCTTATGAAGCCTTGCGTCTGGATGAGATCTGAAAGCTTCTGAAATCATGCCCGCAGACTTTGTTTAAGGCCATATATGGCCTCGTGAAGTCTACACACCATATGACACTCCCCCTCAGCAGCAAACCCCGGAGGCTGCTGTATGTAGACTTCTTCCTGCAGATCTCCATACAAAAAGGTATTTTTTTACATCAAGCTGAAACAAGGGTCAATCACGTACCACTGCAACTGAGAGGAGAGTACGTAGCGTTGAATGGCGTGCCACCAGAGAGACGGTGTCCATATAGTCCACCTCATAGGTCTGAGTGAATCCACGGGCCACTAATCTTGCTTTATAGCGATCAAGGCTGCCATCCGCATTATATTTGACAATAATGACCCATTTACAACAAACCACAGAAGCGCCTGGAGGAGCAGCAACCAAGCTCCATGTACCACGAGATCGCAATGCAGCCATTTCTTCTTCCATTGCTAACCTCCAGCAGCTATCTTTCAATGCATCCTGATAGTTCCACGGTATCTCCACGGTAGATAGAGCAATGGCAAATCTCTGAAAATCACAAGTGAGGCGATGAAAGGAGACCTGGGAAGCAAGTGGGTAAGACGCGCATGTCCTCTTGGACTTCCTTAGGGCAATAGGTATATCCAAATCATCAGCAGTGTCCACCTGTACATCAGTATTCTGCATTGGGCATTGTCAATCCCATCAGTACTCATATCACCTGGACATACCTGGGGCATTGTAGATGAATGACGGCCTCCATGAGTAGTATTTGGACGACGAGTGTAGAATTTTGGTAAAGGTGGTACTGGTGGTTGGGTAGGTGGTGGTGGTGTTGGCGACACTGGAGGAGTAGGTATGTGACCAAGCTGACGTATAGGAGGGGGTGGCACATAAACCTCATCAGCAGTATTTGAAGGCATCATCCTATCACCTGTAGGCGAGAAATACATGACATTTTCAAAGAAAGTGACATCAGCACTGACATAATATCTATTATTCACGGGATTGTAGCAACGGTAACCCTTTTGAGTACGAGAGTACCCCATAAAGACACACTTGACAGCCCTAGGTAAGACCTTGTCAATCCCTGGCGTAAGTTGATGGACAAAAGCAACTGAACCAAAAACACGAGAAGTTAAAGTAAACAATTTCTTCTCAGGAAAAACAACAGACAGAGGAACTCTCTCCCCCAACACAGAAGATGGCATACGATTGATTAGATAACCTACCATAAGTACCGCATCACCCCAAAACGACAGAGGAGCACTACTATGAATGAGTAAAGTCCGAGCCACATCAATAAGATGACGATGTTTCCTTTCAGCAACACCGTTATGTTGAGATGTATATGCAGATGTATATGCACATGTTATTTGGTGAATAATGCCACGAGATGAGAAAAAATGGGAAAGAGCACGGTTGCAAAATTCTAATGCATCATCTGTACGTACAATCTTCACTTTAGAAGAGAAGACATTCCGAATTTCATTGATATGATTCTTGATTACATCCCCCGCTTCAGATTTATTTTTCAATAAAAAGATCCAAGACAATCTAGAGAAATCATCTACAACCACTAGGTAAAATCTGTGTCCACGGTGATCAGGTACACGACTCGAACCCCAAATGTCAACATGCAATAACTCAAAAGGGGAGCGACTGCTCCTATACTCACGACTAGGGAAAGTAGACCTGTGATGCTTTCCCAACTGACAGACTTCATACTGAAAGGAAGACTTGGGTGAAATCTGCGGCAAGATATGACGTAGCTTCTGAAGAGGGAGATGGCCAAACCGCGGTCCGCAGATGCCAGGTAAAGGGAGAAGCAGATCCTTTGGACTGAGATGAGGCACCAGCATAGGATGTGGGAACCAACCGATAAAGTCCATCATGCTCACGACCACAGCCAATCACCTTGCCCGTAAGAATGTCCTGAAAGATAAGAGAGGATGGGTCAAATATAGCTAGACAATGCAAATCCTCCGTAAGATGGCTAATAGAAAGCAAGTTCATAGAAAAATCTGGAGCATGCAAAACATTCAACAGACGAATGGAAGATGTCAAACTGATCTCCCCCTGCCCAATGACTGGGGAATGAGTGCCATCTGCAATCACTACCGATCTCCCTTGAGAAACTTCCCTGTAGGATGTAAACTTATCTCCGTCTTGACAGAGATGATGTGTCACCCCAGAGTCCAATATCCATTCTGAAACATCCGGACTGAGACATGAAGTAAACGCGTAAACGCTACCTGAAGAGCTCGCCAGAGGCTGAGGCTGCGATGTCCGAGTGACCTCCTGGCGAATCAGTAGAGGCAGGAGGCATGATATCCCGTAATCTGGCAACAAGATCATCGAACCTCTGGTCGGAAGTAGATGGCGGTGTAGAGACAGCATGCTCGACTACACGTGCAGAGGCAGGAAAACCATGCTTAGAATAGCATGTGTCTTTCGTATGATCCGAGCAATGACAGAAGGAGCAGGACTGACGAAAGCGACCGCCACAACCGCGAGGTCCACGACCACGAAATGAGAAAGCACCTCTGCCACGTGAAGCAGCCATTGCCGAGGGAGGTGGCGTAGACGCAGAAGAAGGAACCGAGATTCGGCTTAGTCGTCGATACACTTCCTCCATTAGAGGAATAGTCGCATCTGCCAATATCTGTGAGCGAGTCGCATCATATTCCGAGTCTAGCGCCGCTAGTAAGACCCCCACCATTGTAGCATTCCGGAACGTCTTCTGTTGCTCAGGGGCCGTTGTTAGGGGAATGATATTGTAGAGCTTCTCAAACATCTCCATAGGGATGTATACAACGAATGCAACGAGCGACCATTCTGTTTGACCGTAAAGGTGTCATGCTGAAGTTGAAGAATCTTTGTCTCGTTCTTCATCCGTAAGTATGTAGCTGCAAGAATATCCCACATGGCCTTAGCCGTAGGCTGGTGTAGAACATCGTTGGCTATCTCCATTGTCAGAGTGCCAGAAAGCCAGACCTTGTCATACGAGTCATCGGCCTCCCATGAGGCGTAAATCCCCGTCTTCTCCACCGGCTCATCTTCGGTAAGAATGTGCTTCTTACCATTGCACTTCATCAGGCTCATGAACTGCATCGCCCATAGCTCGTAATTCGTCCCATCCATTTTGACTATAGGTGCTGGACCCTTGAATGCGTCAATGGAGGGCATATCAACCTTGTTGTCTGACATATTACCGGAGAAGAAGAGCTAGGGTTTGTAGACCAATGAAGAACTGTCTACATAAACTTGAAGGGGTATGAGTGCATATGTAGACTTACGCACTCAAACCCATGAACAAAAGAAGGGGCGGGGGCCGGCGGCGTGGAGAGAGGAGGCCAGCGTGGAGAGGGGCGGCGTCGAGGGTTATGGGCGGCGTCGAGGAGAGGGGCGGAGGAGAGGGGGGCGGCAAAGGAGAGGGGCGGCGCCGAGGGTTAGGGGTGGCGCCGAGGAAAGAGGGGGGGCAGCAGATGAGAGGGGGGGAGGGAGGCTAGGTTTTAGGGTGGCTCTGATACCATGTTGTAGGAAATGAAGAACATGTTTTATTCCAGAGAACCCTAGGCTCTCTTATATAGAGGAAGCATATGGGTAAATTACATAAGACGGAACAATAAAGATAAACATGTGATGCAAAATGGAATTCGGCGCGGCGCGGGAAATAGATTTGACGGTGGATTTTTCGATGGTAGAAGAAAATAGAGGGGTTGAGAAGAAGAAACTGGAAGGGTTGAGAAGAGAAGACACGCCGGATGCGCGGGGTTAGAGAAGAAGAAACGCGTAGATCGCGAGGGGAAGAGAGAAGAGACTCGTCGGGAATACGAGGGGTTTGGGAGAAGAAGAACACGTGTAGATCACGCGGGGAGAAGGAGAGAGAGGGGAGAGGAGAGAGAGATAAATCTCTATTTTATCACATCTTCAACTGACTAAAACATTGGACCTTCATCCCTTTATATAGGAGGGATGACATTACAAGAATATAAAATAATTTAAACCGACAATCAATTATCCTAAACTGGCTCTAACTAATTAACCGATTAACTACCAAATTTGAAATTCAAATTAAGACTAATTGAGATCACACGCGATCTCTTTATTTAAAATTGCGACAACTTAAAAAACGTAAATAAAATTAACGGCCACAATTTAAATAATTAGACGGCCCTACATGTCGAGTCCATGCTGCATCAACTCTCCTCCGCTTTTAAAAATTCGTCTCCGGACGAATTGCTTGAACCTTGAGGCTTGACATAAGGCGCTTCATGAACTTGTGTCGACGTGCGTGTGAACGCGAATCATGAGATATGCAACTCAAATCATATTGCATCTTCTAATGCGCGACGGGATCGTCGAATCGTAGGGACGATTCGATTGCCATGCTCTGATACCAATTGATGCAAAATGGAATTCGGCGCGGCGCGGGAAATAGATTTGACGGTGGATTTTTCGATGGTAGAAGAAAATAGAGGGGTTGAGAAGAAGAAACTGGAAGGGTTGAGAAGAGAAGACACGCCGGATGCGCGGGGTTAGAGAAGAAGAAACGCGTAGATCGCGAGGGGAAGAGAGAAGAGACTCGTCGGGAATACGAGGGGTTTGGGAGAAGAAGAACACGTGTAGATCACGCGGGGAGAAGGAGAGAGAGGGGAGAGGAGAGAGAGATAAATCTCTATTTTATCACATCTTCAACTGACTAAAACATTGGACCTTCATCCCTTTATATAGGAGGGATGACATTACCAGAATATAAAATAATTTAAACCGACAATCAATTATCCTAAACTGACTCTAACTAATTAACCGATTAACTACCAAATTTGAAATTCAAATTAAGACTAATTGAGATCACACGCGATCTCTTTATTTAAAATTGCGACAACTTAAAAAACGTAAATAAAATTAACGGCCACAATTTAAATAATTAGACGGCCCTACATGTCGAGTCCATGCTGCATCAACATGACATTTAAGTACAGAAATACTAGAAATATCTCTACAAGACAAAAGGAGGGTCGGGCTATTGGTTGATTATTTTTGCTCTGAGTAGTAGAGGTAGGAGGAGTGTCGGAGGTGACTTGGTATCAGAGATTTTTCTGCGTGGCATTGCCATACTAATAGCCCAGTCAGATGTATTAAGGAGAGTGAGATCCAGATGGCAGTCCACAAGCTCAATGCTGAGAAATCGTCAAATCCAGATGGCTTCCTTTATTTCGTGAACTCCAGTGGTTTGAGAGAACATCATGACGCTTAGTTTTTAAGGGAATGTGGAATTGACCGGCTCAACTGAGCCCGCATTTTCCTTCTTCCCAAGGTCTCAGCATGTGAAGGAGTTTCCGTCGATTGCTCTGTCAAATGCAGTATGTCTCCATCATTGTGAAAAGCTCTCTTAAGAACTCGCCTAAGCACTCAAGAGAGACAAAGCAAGGCTGTAGCGCCTCACTCAACCCCAGACAAAGCGATTTTTTGTTGGGCATTGTGGAGGCGAGCGCTTCAACGGGAAGCACAACTGGCCAATAGGCTGGGGGCCCACCTGCCCAGCCCATTCATGGGTCGGGCTTGGGCGAGGAGATTTGGATATGGGCCGGCATGGACCGGCCTACAAAAAATAAAAAAACATATAAATATAAGCTGAATAATACATGTATTAATATGATACACTTCAAGTTTTTCATATGTGGCATTAGTTTTAAATAAAATTTAATAGTTTACATGCCAAGTAATATATAAACTACTTATATTAGTTATATAAAGTATAAATGGTATTAATAAAAAGATTAAAATCATTTATACATATTAAATACCATTAAAAAATCAATGGAAAGAACAAAATAAGCCATGGATCGGCCCATGGTGGGCTTTGGACAGAGGCTTTTGAACAGAGGCTTTTGAACCTCGGCCCATTCGGCCCGACCCGCATTTTCGCCAAGTGACCAGGTCTAAGCACAAGACCTCTAAGCACCATCTAGCCATAGTATCTCTGTTGCAATCACCCTATTCTATTCCGCGATCACTTCGGCACCATTAGCTTTCTCAGTGGTTGGTCATCTGCCGTCATGATCTGCACATTGTCGTTCTCATCTTCTGCAGCGGCATCGACGCCCACTTGCTCTTTAAGTTGATCTTTTTTAATGGATGACGTAATCATTCACAATATTTCAATATATGGAAAACAGTAATATATATTTAAATAACCACAAATGTGACTGTTTAAATAATAGCTGCAGATGTAACGTATTATATATATTTAACTAACGCCTGAACTGATGTAATATATGTTGTACAGTAACATATTTTAGTATTTTAATATATGCAAAATAATAACATATTTTAATGGCTGATGTAACAACACAATATTTTAATATAGTTACTAATATACAATACACGCATTAATAAATATTCAATACCTATGCAAGGGACCATATGTTGTACAATAACATAACATATATTTAAATATTTTAATATATACAAAACAGTAGCATTTTTAACAGCTGACGTAACAACGGACAATATTTTAATATAGTTACCAATCTAGATAATGATAGAATGCATACATTAACATATATCTAATAATTGTACAGTCATATGTTGCACACTGTACAGATTATATATTATATTGTTACCAATATAGTAAGCATACGGTCTTATATTAATGTAACTAATATATGATATAGATTATATATTATATTGTTACCAAAAATAAAATTTGCATACTGTACAGATTTTGCGTTGCTATATTCTATAAAATGTTATGTAACTAAAATGTAGGGGTTTTAGCACTTGTAACCTTTTTAACTTCTACAATATGAGTTATACACCTTCCTTTTTGTAATATCAATTGTGCCATTGAATTCTTACATAATTCACAATCTTGCCCTTCTGTTAAGATAAAGTAGGGGCATTACTTAGAAAAGTGCAGATCTGTGAATTTTATAAGTCAGTGGCATAACTGATATTCTGGAAAAAGGAGGGGTATAATTGAGAAGGGCACAAGTGATAAAATCCCATGTTTATAATATATGGTATTTATAAAATCGCTAAAATGGTTGTGTGAGCTTTAATTTTCGGAACTATTTAGAATATTGGTATGTTATATATATATAGAGAGAGAGAGGGCTGATCCTATGAGAGCATGAGAGCAGTGAATCTAGACCACTAGATTCTGCTCATCTCTCTCCTCCTCTGGTCAATCAAGAGAGAGATGATAGAATCTAGTGGTCTAGAATCAATGCTCTCACAGATTTTGGCTCTCACAAGATCAACCATATATATATATATATATATATATATATATATATATATGAATGAGAAAAGGGAAACTGTTTTGAGTAACAGCCAAGATGGTTGTTACACAAGGCAGTTTCCCCAATATTTTTTTTTCAAAAATTCTTCCATGTATATTCATCTATATATCCCTCCTACATGTCATTCAAATTTCGTGAATAACAAAGACTCCTAAGCCCTCCATCTAGAACAAGTAATTTTTAGCGGTCTGAAATTTGCTGTAATCTACCTGTTCTAGATGGAGGGCATAGGAGTCTCCGTTTCTCACGAAATTTGAATGGCATCTAGGAGGGATATATGGATGAATATACATGGAAGAATTTTTGAAAAAAAAAATAAAAAAATTGGGAAAACTGCCTTGTGTAACAGCCATCTTGGCTGTTACTCAAAACAGCTTCCCCGACCTCTCTCTCTCTCTCTCTATATATATATATGGGGAAGGGAGCCTACTCCATGGAGTAGGTAACTTACCTACTCCACTTTCTTTTTTTCCATTTTTTTATTTTTTTGAAAAATTCTTCCATAGATTTTCATAATTATATCCATCTAATATGTCAATCAAATTTCATCAGAAATATAGACTCATATGTCCTCCATCCAGAACAGGAAAAATACAGCAAATCTGTGACCGTAAAAAAATGACTGTCTGGATGGAGGTCATAGGAGTCTCTGTTTCTGACGAAATTTGAATGAAGCTTGAGGGGGAGTGTTGGAGTATTTGTTATGTGCGCCTATTGAGTTGTAGCAGGGTAAATGGACCCTGGAGAAGATCCATTTACCCCATCCAGTATTTAGTCCCACGTCGTCCAGTAGTGGGACTTGGAGGCTCTGGGAAGGCTATATAAGGAGCCCCAGACCTCCTGTATCCATTGAGAAAGTGCAATGCATAAAACACGCCCCTTTGAGGGCTTCTCCCGTGGTTTCATCCCGCTCCTCATGGAGTAGAGTTCCACGTTAAATCCCGTTCTTCATATGTTCTTTATCATTTTTCCATGTTTTCGCTTCCGCTTTCTATTTCTTAATAACTTGTTAATGGAAATTTTGTTTATGATATTTGTGTAGCTTACGATGTGAGTTTGCGACTATGTATATGACTAAACCTTCGGCAAACATCGCTCCGGTAGAGACTCGTCGTTTTATGTGTCGTCGGTATCAAGTGATTTGCATGACAATACAGTACCTTTTGAGCCGTGTCGATCCAAACACGGTCACTTGCAGGATGTGCAAGAAGATGGTCAAAGGAGGTGTTTACAAGTTCAAGCAACATCTAGCACACCGACGATGCAACATGATTGCATGTCCCAAGGTAGATGAGGAGATGAAGAAGAAGATGATCTCGTATCTAGATGATGTTGCTAAGAAGAAGAGCCAGAAAGCCACTGAAGTTCAGGAGATAAGAGATTAGATTAATATCACTGGAGATGCTGCATCGGCGAAAGATCACGATTATCCGATTCCTTGGAGAAGAACGTTTTAGGGATTGCATGGAAAGATTTTATCAAGATTTGGATAGATAGGACGTGACCACCACAAAGGAGCTTCCTACGTACAGACCATTAACCGTGAGACAATGGTCGAGAAAAGATGAGAATTTTTTTTAGGCTCAAAAAAGGGGGGACACACTCAGCGGTGCTCACCCCAATGCATTAAAAAAGGTAAAGAGATACTTACAAAGGTTAAAGGAAGAACAGGAAACAGAAGACAAAGGGAGGGGGGTATCCAAAAGGCGGAATCCCCGCTACAAAAACTTCACAAGCATCAAATTACAAGGTGATCCAGTCATGTAGAAAGCCCGAAGCCGAAGAGCGAATATTCTCCAGATAAAACCGCTGCCTAGCAAATATTGCTTCGTTCCTTCCCAACCAAAGACTCCACAACCGCGCGAAAGGATCCAGCAGCGAAATCCACGGTCGCCCCCTACCACGGAACAAGCTATCCCAGAACAAAGCCAAAGAGGACATGTCAAGCCAGCCCAAGTCATCCCACAGAGCAGATACACGGCCACAGTGAAGGACTAAATGAGCAATAGATTCCGACCCCACGCCACATAGGTCACAGATCGGCGACGCATTAGGGAACATAATAGCACAGCGTTCACGAGTTAACAATCTTCCCCGCCGAAGTAACCAAAGGAAAATACCAATGCGCTCAGGGAGCCTGAGCCCCCACAGGAATCTGCAGTCCCGCAATAACGTCGCATCATCACCTGAAAAATTTGGCAAAAGGGCCAAGTAAGCCTTGCGAGTAGAGAAGGAACCGAGCTTCCACGCCAAGAAATCACGGCCCTGAGAGGGCAGGGGGGCCTCCGAGAGAGCGGATAAGAGAGAAATATAATCAAGCGTCCGCTGCTCCGATAAGGACTCAGAAATTGGAGGGCACCAAGTGCTACCATCCCAGCAACCAACCACCGTGACATCCTTATTTCGCGCCAAGACGTGTAACCGGGGGTAAAGGTTCCGCAATGGCCCCCTTCCCGTCCAGTCATCTTCCCAAAATCGGATCAAATTTCCATCACCAAGCTTAGTAACAAATAAAGAGTGGTTGCGGTTAAGGGCATCAATCACCCCCCGCCATAAAGATGAGAAGTGCCCCTGAGCATCACCACGAAAAGCGGATACAAATCCATCCCCAGCCGCCAGCCTCAAACAATTTAACATGAAGTTGTCCTCCCTACCCCAAATCCTCGCGGCCCATTTTAGCAAAAGGGCATCATTCACCGACGCCAACCTCCTCACGCCCAGCCCCCCTGCCTGCTTAGACCGCGTGATGTCATCCCATCCCACCAAGTGCACACCCTTCCCCCCATCCCCCTTCTTCCCCCACAAGAATCCCCGCATACATTTCTCCAATCGAGCACGAACACCCTTCGGCGTCCCGCGCACCGAGAGGAAGTAAATAGGGATGGAAGAAAGAACAGATTTGAGAAGCACTAACCGCCCACCACGAGAGAGAATCGCCGCACACCACCCAGCCAAGCGATGCTCCATCTTTTCCATAACCGGCCTCCAATCGCGAATGCGGGCACGCCCCACCGTCAGAGGAAGACCCAAGTAATCGAAGGGGAGATCGGCAGGAGGAGAGGCCAGAATCCACGAGCACTCCTCAACCTCCACCGCAGACATGGAGAAGGGTACCAGCTTGGATTTTCCCCCATTGATTTGAAGGCCGGAGAGCTCACTGAATAGGTTTATAGTAATAGCCATAGAAGAAACATTGGAGGTATCCCCCTCGATGAAGCAAATGGTATCATCAGCAAATTGAATAATCGGAACGTGGAACGGGCCAAAGGAACACCCACGAGACAGCCCAGCCGCCACAACACCCTCAATCATACGCGGCAAAACATCCACCGCCAAAACAAATAAGAGGGGAGCAAGGGGACAGCCCTGTCGAACCCCCCGGCGAGGTTGGAAAGTGCCCCCGGTCATCCTGCCATTGATAAGAATAGAAAGGGATGCCGTTGTCACACAACGCCGCATCCAGGAGATCCATGTCGAAGGGAACCCCCGCCTCGAAAGAACGGACCACAAGAACCGCCAGTCCAGAGTATCATAAGCCTTCGCAAAGTCAATCTTCCAAAGAATCGCCTTGGAATCATTCTTCCTCCACGCCTCGATGATCTCAGAAACGACAGCATAGCAATCCGAGATCTGCCGCCCACGAACGAAAGCGGCCTGAGAAGGCGAGATTAGCGAGTCCAGGAGCGGGGCCAGACGCCTCGCGAGAGCCTTTGCGATGATTAAATATATCGCATTCGAGATGGAAATTGACCGGTAGTCCTCGATCCGAGAAGCCGAATTAGACTTTGGAATAAGAACAATTATGGCCCGGTTGAGTTTATCAAAGCCATCGTTTCGCTCGCAGAATTCACGCGCCACAGCGAGAACATCGTTGGCGAGAACATCCCAGAAATCTTCGAAAAAACACACCGGGAAGCCATCAGGCCCCGGCGCAGCGTCGGAATTGAGGTCTCAAACGGCCCCCCTGAGGTCCTCCATAGAGAGCGGACGCACAAGCGCCTCCGCAGCAGCCGAGGGGATGACGGAAGCCCCCTGGCCCGACCACCGCCACCGACGAGGAGCCGGGGACCCAAACGCGCCGCGGAAATAACTCCCCACGGCCACGCCCACATCCTTCTCCCCCTCAAAAAGCTCACCGTTAATGGAAATAGATGGAATAGTATTAGCACGGCGTCGGTCGCTCGCCACCCTGTGGAAGTACGCAGTGTTGGCATCCCCATCCTTCAGCCATCTCACCCGTGAGCGTTATCGCCATTCGATCGATCTCTTTCGATCCTCCAGCCGAGCCTTCTCAACCGCCGCAGCGCGCTCAGCCAACTCCCCCGGAAGCAAATCCCTGTCGTTCTCAATGAGGTCAAGCCGCAGAATCGCAGCATCAGCCTCCAAACGAGCGGAAATACGAGCCTTCAGCGACTCTGAGAAAAGATGAGAATTACAATCCAATAATATCGGTCATTGTTTTCAATTCATGTCATGTGAATCATCTTTGATTTTTGTTGACTTGGTCGATTCTGTATTTTAATAGCTAATTAGTGGTATAATCATGGAGATGAAACAACACATTTAAAATTCATGACCATCAGGATCATAAGCTTGACGTCTCCATCTTCTGGATGTGAGCGTAATTGGAGTACATTCAACTTGGTAAAGATTATATTGTCCCACCTAATTGGAATACTAGTAGTAGATTGGTAATTGATATAAACATTCAAGTTTACTTGTATTTTTGCTTTCAGATCCATATCAAGAATGAAAACAAGTTGGAGACAAAGAGGTTGAACGATTATATGCATTTCAATTCCAACTTGCAGGAACGCCAACTTAAGAAAGAAAGAGATCGTCTTTCTTCTCGTGATCTTGCACACTTGGATGAATGGACCGGAGATGTCAATGTACAAGCTCAGGATAAGGACGTTTTTCCAGGTCCCGGATTGACTTGGGGTACTGTAGCACATGCTAGTGATGCTGAAGAGGTGTTGGAACCAAGAAGGAGCCAACGAGGTGAACATGGAAACGGAGCTTCATCTTCGAGCACAAATGCTATGTAGATGAATGAGAAGGAATTACAACTTGAAGATATAGAAGAAGACGATGATGAAAATGATGAAGAATATTTTGATCTAGATGTTGGCATTGATGATGATGATAAATGACCACTACCTGCTAGATTTATTTTTTGTCAAGCATGTTCGTGTTTCAATGTGTTGTTTTGGTTTTTAAACATTAGCCCGTGTAATGTAGCAAATACTTTGTTCTTAACTTGGTTGTTTTTTTCTTTTGCTTCAATTGCTTCTTTTATTCAATCCTTACAAATTCAAAAAATATCTAAATCTATTCAAATATATGATGATATATGTATAAAAATTTATTTATATATATTTAAAATACTTAAAAAATCAAAACCAATTAAAGCACGAGTAATTCAGATTAGTCGCCCGACTGCAAGGCCCTAAATATCGGTTTCGATCACCATTTCGGTGACCGACCGAAACGGAATTTCGATGGAACTTCAGTAGAAATTCGATCGAAATTTCGATCATTTTTTGTACTAGGGCCCCCATATATCGGCCATTTCGATCGAATTTTGATTTCGACAGAATATCGATATTCGACAGAAATTTGACCGAATTTCCTGAAATTTGAGGCCATGCCCGACTGTCGATTAGTCCTTAGTCAATGACTGCCGATCAAGTACCAACCGTCTACTTCTGCAACCTTAGGCCAATCCAGGAGGGTGCATCTCGTGGTTTGGGATGATGTTACCCTTCCCCCTGGCCAAGGTGTTTGGGTGTCCTACACCTAGCATAGATGAACAAGGCCCCTGGAACTAATGCAAACAAATGAAATGGCTATGGATGTTATCCCATCATTATCCACTTTTAAATACAAATACGAATGCAGATACAGATATTTATTGACAGATATGAAAACTATGTTACTATATCCTTAAAAGCATATACTTATGCAAACGAATATTGATCGCATACGAATAATATAAGAAATGCTCTACAGATAAGCTTAAATGCGCATATATTGGATGAAATACAAATGATAGAAATATACTAAATGTGCTTATATCATAATAAGTATACCAAATATGGTGAAACATGTTAAAAAATCTATTATATGATTAAAAATAAAATTACAATTATATTTATATATGAAAATGGATATACGGATACGAATACAGATGTTTGCATATATCAAAGTGGTATCCATATATGTATCCATTTTAAAACGGATACGGATACAGATGTCAAAATCTATATAAAACATGTATGATAACGAATCAAATACATGTATATATGTATCTGTTTGCATCCCTAACTGCAGGCCAAATGGGTTGTTCAGATTGGGGAATGCGATGAAGATTTGCTCTACATGATGATTCATTTTATTTATTGGCAAGAGGCTCAATTTCCTAGAAGGACTCCCCTATCCTCTTGACCCTTTTTTGAAAGGGGTCTAATTGGTTATCCTGGATATTTCTGCTCAAATATCCCCTATTCTAGATGATGGGTGTTCTTTCTGACTCTAGAAGAATGACCGATGGGAGATGGTGTGCTCTGCACTAAATTTCCTATACATTTTGCTTTTGATGGGGGTGGATCAAGATATGTTAGATGATGATGCGTAATCTGAGGGAACTTGGTTCACCACCATTCCATCCGGTCTTTCAGAGGCGAGGATGTCAATTTCCCCAGCTTTCGAAAGCCTTTGGTGAAGCTCGTTGCCCCTCCACCCTTGGGGACCACCGAGAAAGGAAGGATGGGGTCTTCCATGCGAAGAATGGCTATACAACATCAACGAATCGTTTATGACCTGATCTGAAGGACTTCAAGCGTGATTGTGATCCGATTTGGGCCTTAAAGGCTCCTTTGAAGCTCTTTCTTTTGTTGTTGCATCGAGCCATGTCATGACTCGTATCCAAAGGGCCACTTTTACACCTGGGGATAATGTGATATGCCCTATTGTGTGAATCATCCGGAAAAACAAGGGCATCCATTCCTCACCAGTGAACACGCACTCAAGACCTAAGTTGAGGCATCTATTCCATGGCTTGCCACTTCCTCTATGGATCGGTTCTGGATCTCGCTTGCTATCGTGAAGTCTAGGGAACATGCTCACATGTTAAGACCTTTGGCATGGATTTGCTCGATCGGGCTTGCCAGAAATGGGGTGGTTTTTTTGTGACGAACATATGTGTGGAAAATGTTGCTCCAACGTGCTAATTTTTTTTTAGTCATGAATTCTGTAACTAATTTAGTTAAATATAAAATTTAAAGGCAAATTCTGGGTGCGCGCCATCTTTTGCATCAAATGAAAGTTACCTTTACAGTGGTGTCAAATGAAGAAGTTGCCAAGAAGTAACCTTCTTGAGGCTCGTATTTTACTTGAGATATGAGATGGGAATGTGCGGGTATTACGTATAGTGACTTCCTCTTTCTCAAGTCCCATATACGACATTGGTTATCTTCGCCACCAGTG
The DNA here is from genome assembly GCA_037367405.1 of Ottelia alismoides. Taxonomy (NCBI): domain Eukaryota; kingdom Viridiplantae; phylum Streptophyta; class Magnoliopsida; order Alismatales; family Hydrocharitaceae; genus Ottelia; species Ottelia alismoides. The sequence goes on from JAZKJV010001145.1 coordinate 777,045, forward strand.
GCTAAATGGTATCCATTGGGAGAGAAACTGATCCCAAGAATCTGCAAATATAAAATACCTCTATTGAGAAAGATTTTGAATTATGCAAAATAAATTCCATAAAGAATAATAGCACCATGAAACTCACAGGTTTGACATGGCCTTCAAAGACAAGGATGCTACGTCCTGTGCGAAGATCCCACACACGAGCCAATGAATCCAAGCCACCTGAAGCTGCTAAAGATCCATCTGGGTTAAAACAAACTGCATATAGACTTCTGCTGTGACCTTCCTGATATAAAAGCTCCACTCCAGAGCTGATATCCCATAGCCTCCACGTTTTGTCAAAACTGGCTGTTCCTAGGTACTTTCCAGAAGGATGGAAGGCCAAGCGGGCGAGACGATCCATATGGCCTTCAAATGATCTTAATAGAGAACCATCAGGATTCCATAACTTTGCAGTCCTATCAGCCGATCCAGTAGCTAAGATATTGTCCACGGGAGAGAATGAAACATCTGTTACCCGCTCCGTGTGACCCTTCAAGTTTGCAACCTTGTTTAAATGAGGCATGCTCCATACTTTTGTGACTCCACTCCAGGAACTGCAAAGCACCATACGCATGTTTTGAGGGGATATCTTGACAGTACATAAAAATTTATGCCTTGGAAAAAACTTGGAGAGTGAAATCTCAATATAAAACTTCAGCAAAATTTAACAAGCATTCACCTAGAATTACCAAATCCATCTAGTTTGCTTCAAAAATAGTCTCCAGATCCAACACCAAAATTCTTCACCGGTCCATCTTATGAATATTTGACAAACTAGACCACGCATGCACAGGAAACGAAGATAATGGGACAGGATATATGAAAAAAAAATAGAAAAAACTCTGAGCTAACCAGCGGCCAGCACTGCTGGTTTTACTGAATAATTTTGAAACGGAATACATGTCAAACATGAATCGAAATAAAGATGGGCTCTAAAGATAATCTTCATTTTGGTTTTGTCCTACGGTACATATGAAATTATTTCCTGTTCCGCGTACCTCTTCTCCTCGGTCCATCTTCATTGAAAAAATAAATTGACTAAGAACAATGCAAATCAAACTAATAAATGTACCTCGTGGCGAGCAGATCATCATCTCGAGAGAACGAGCACCCAGTCAGAGGCCGGCCGTCCCTCATCTCGCTGCACTGCAGCTGGAACTCCCCAGCCTGCCTCACGACGCACTCCGCCTCTGCCTCTGGGTCCTCGTCGGGATCGTCCCGCCTCCTCCGCGCCCTCTCGAGCCTGGCAGCGGCCCGTGCAAGGGAGAACCGCGCGAGGAACTTCCGAGCCTCGAGCAATTGGGGTGAGCCCTCGGTGTAGAAAGGGTAGGTCTGCGGTCCCTCGTCGTCTTCGTCGGCCACGGATTGGGCGGCAGCCAGGTCCTCGTCGAGGGCGCGGAGGAGGGCGTCGAGGTGGCCGTCGGCCTCGAGGCGGAGCATGAGGGAGCGGAGGCGGTCGCGGCGCTCCATCTCTCGCTCGCCGAAGAGGGTGACGGGCTCGGAGAGGCGGCGGAGGCGGGAGCGGACGAGGAGGTCGTTGGTGGGGACGGCGAGGGCGCGGGCCCTGCGCTTGAGGAGGAGCTCCTGGACGGCCTTCTCGTGGCGCTCGCGGGCGAGACGGCTCTGCTCCGAGACCTCGTAGTCTGGTGGGGAGGAGCCGTTGGCGGGGGGAGGGGGAGGAGCAGAGCCCTCGCGGTCGGATGTGTCGACATGGGGTTGGGGGACGGAGATGGGGATGGGGATGGGGGCGAGGGCGGGGGTGGGATTGAGGATGGGGATGGAGTTTGGAGGTTGGGATTCTTCCTCCTCCGCCATGGTGGTGGTGCTGGTGGTAACAAGAGGAGTAGGGTTTTTGGTAGGAAGGGAAGGGGATTTTGCAGCAAATTGCATGGAGAAAGCAGTATTATTTTTTATGGGGTTGATGGGGCTGCCCCCCCGGGAAGCCAACATGGCTGCCCCTACCTCATTTTTCGCATTTTTTTATTTTTTTGAAAAAATATCACCATGTGTATTCATCCTTATATCCATTATATACGTCATTCGAGTTTCGTCAGAAACAGAGACTCCTACGGCCTCCATCCAGACATGGTCAATTTAAAAAATCATGTGACCGTTAAAAAAATGACGTCTAGATAGAGGCCGTATGAGTCTCTGTTTCTGACGAAATTCGAATGACATATAAAATGGATATAGGGATGAATATACATGGTGATATTTTTTCAAAAAAATAAAAAAAAATTGCGAAAAATGGAGTGTGGGCAGCCATGTTGGCTACCCCTAGAGGGCAGACCCATTTTTCCCTATTTTTATTGCATTTTTATTTTTTTAAAAAGAGGGTCTAATTTTTGTCAGGTATTTCTGCTTATAAAAATATTTTACTTTGGAATAGATAGTAGCATTATATAACTGACAACTCTATCATTAAAGAAAAAATAAGAATTATTGCTGTAATTTAGATAAACTGGCAACCGTACGATAATAATTTACGTGCAATTTTTTCTTGGATTTTCTCCAATTGCACATTATTCCTGTATTTAAATTTACTTGCAAAATACTCGTCTGATTTCAAACAATTAATACCCTCTTTAAGACGTGCTTTCAATCTCACCATCAGCTAAACGGCAAATCTTTGTGTGTTTGGCAAATGGTTTGTCAAATCTATACATCATTTGCAGAAGAGCAAATGGTTTACTTATATATATGAGATGTGATCCTATGAGATGAGATCTTGTGAGATGGTGAGATGGGAGATTTTGGACCACTAGTTTCTGTTTCTTTCTCCTGACCGTCTCTCTCCTGGTTGAAACTAGTGATCCAGAATCTCTCATCTCACCATCTCACCAAAATCTCATCTCATAGGATCGGCCTTCATACATATGTGTGTGTGTGTATTTGTGTGTGTCCATTATGGGAATATGTATGGATCATATTTTGATAGAAATTAATCCTAAGGCCACGCCTTACGTCATAAATCAATTATCGGTAGCTTTTGTTTTTTTTTATTTTGTTCCATGGACCTTTGTGATCCTACCATCTCGCTAATCATGTAGCGCCAACCTCTCCATTGATAGTTCTTTGAAGGTAGGACATGGTTTCACACAAAAGTTGTCATTGTGTACACTAACTGGTAAATTAATCGATTAAATCTACACTATATGAAAAGGTAAGCATACGCAATCTCGGATCGACTACAGAAAAGCCTAATGAAATTTGACGTGAAGTTTATGCATTGTATGATATATTTTGGAATAAGAATTTTTAGTGAATTTTTATGGATTTCATTATAATGTGGTGATATTTTTGTAAATACTTAAAATTTCAACTTTAGATTATGATAAAATAAATTTCGTGTTTTTGTAAAATGCATACGAATTTAAATCGATTTTATTGTTATCTAATGGTTAAAAATGTAGGCATGATTGTGAAAAAATTGACTTTGTGACTTTAAAAATAAATAAAAATGAACTGTTGATAATAAAATAAAAGAGAAATGTGAATTTGTCAAAATAAATTAAATGAAAGACATATAATTTTTACACAATGATGATTAAAGAACAATTTTTTTACTTAAAACATGGAAGTTTTGATAAGATGAAAACTCGATGTTATAGTTGTACACGGGGCTAGTTAAACTCTTATGTGATGTTAGATAAGAGCTTAGAGCATATTGTCACCTTAAAAACTATCAAGCAGGACCAATTCTTGAATTTCTCTGATGTTATAGTAGCTCCTCTTATGGAGTTTTCTTTGTACAGCCACAGTCTTGTTAAACTCTCGTGTGCTAGTTACATAAGAGGCTTGGAGCATGCTAGTACCTTAAAATTTTGAAGAAACATAACTGAATAAATAAATGATAATCTAAAATAAATCCAAATAAATGTATAAAAAATGAAACATTGAGGGATAAAAGCAAGATTGTAGGGTCGAGTTATACACGCTTGATGGCTATCAAGCTTAATTTCAACCTTAAAACTCGAGCTAAATCATATTAGATTTCTTATTTTTGCAACATGAATTTTCTGGAAATTTTATTAATTTTTTGAAAGGGGTGAAGGATTGGCAACGAAGGACAATACATACAATAATAGATGATAGGATAATGAGATGACTACATGCATGTCGAATTACCATAGATGAAGGAAGACTAGAGGTTTGATTGCATATAATTCTTATACTTGCAACAACTTGAGGCCCTACTAAGGAAAGAGATGATCTGTCTAATCTACTTAAGCGATACGCACATCCAACCATTTGTTAATGCTTGATTAACAGAAATGTGATCCATCATAGATAACCATGATCGATTGTTCATAAGTAAAAGAATGGCAGTCACATGATGATGATCGATAGTGCTTCTTCCACCACAAAAAAGATGCCTTTGACGATGATCTCGTCGGTGTGTGCGGACAAAGATAGTGTCCCATCATATCCTGAGAGCGGGTCGTCATTACCCCATGTACCGGTATTATAGGGGAGATATCCTCTCTAAGGATAATTCTTCATGTCTGCTTAATCTCTATGACTGAAATTCTTGAACAGTTTTAATATCCTAATATTATATTATGTCATTAAAATAAATCATGTGAATCTGAATTATTATAACTTACTTTATATCGTGTCAAATATGGTAACAACAATCTTCGAGAAGATATCCGGATCTGGATGAAAAAGATGTATGATACATTTTTTAAACCGATGGCGGATATGACCGACATGCTTCAGAAATTTAGTGGTCAGAATTTAAGCATTGGCGATAACACATGAAAATCCGACTAACTATCATAGGGCTAATCTTGACGCTTGAAATCAAATTTCCTACCGTGATATGAAAACCCTTAACCCGATAGACAGAAGGCACAATATGCATTAAAAGAACGTTGTCATATTTGTCATGTTGCATCATGTTGGCTCTGTCCAACAAGTTATTTGATGTATACGATTCGTCCATGCAGACTGCGAAGGATCTATGGGAAGAATTGGACAGGGAGCACAACATCGAGGATCTCATTATAGAAAAATACTCCATTACAAAGTTTTTAAAGTTTTCTATAGTTAAGGGAAAGTCGGTTTCTGACCCTTAGAAAATGTTGAAATGAATATTTTGGAGAAGTTTCATTTCATGTGCATCATAAAAAAATCTGTAAGTCTTGGAAAGGCTTCAGTATGACCTTAAAATACAGAAAGAGGAAGATTTCTTTAGAATGACTTGATAATGGCAATATCCATGGAGGAGTAACTCATGAAGCAAAAGCATATGGTTCATGTTGATATTCACATAACGGTTAATTTTATGACCTCAAAGGGCAAAGAGAACATAGGAAAGGATAGTAAAAATAAAGATAAAATAAAATCAAAGAGCAAGATCTTGAAAAAGGTAAAGAATAAACCCTACTAGCACTGTGATCAGGTTGGTCATTTGGAAGAAGGATTGCCCGTCCTAAAAGTATCAACCAAAGACTGTAGATGAGATTCCACATGTAAATATGATCACCGCGTGACTTGGGTCTAGGAGATGTATCTCTCAGTGAAACATGAACTATACCATATACATGATCCTGATGAGTGGATCGTGGATACGGGAGCCAATGTTCATCTTTTCTCTGACAGAACTTCGTTTTCTTCTTACTGGACATGTAATGGTGAGACTATGAAGATGGGGAATGACTCTGCAGACAGGGTACCATGATGGGGACAAGTCAACTTGAGGTTATCTCTTGACGTGTCTAGACTTTACACAGGGAGTTGCATGTCCCTAATATGATGAAGAATGTTTTATCGAGGTCTACTGTAGTTATAAATAATTTTTGAAATGAACTTTAAATGTAATAAAGTTGTGATTTAAAGAATTGACACTTTACATGGAAAAAACTATCTCGACATATTTTGATTTGTTATTCAGAATTATATATGATTATGTAAATATTGATTCAGTTAGTGTTTTGAATTCTGAATGTTCTAATTTTATTTCTCGTGTGATTAATAATTTAAAATCTTATGATCTATGGCATGGAATACTAGGGAAAATTGAACTTAAACTCAACTAAAAAATGATGAATTTAGAGTTGATCCATAAACATACAATTGATAAAAACTCAAAATGTGAACTTTATGTGCAAGCTAAGACACCTAGAAAGTCATTCTAGTTTGTCTCTGAAGATAGTGATACCTTGGATCTAGTGCACACAGACATCTATGAGTTTAATGGTGCATTGACTAGAGACAATAAGAAGTACTTTATCACCTTTATAGATGATAGCAATAGATATTGTTACGTATATCCAATGGAACCAATAATGAAGCCTTAGAAAATTTTCTTATATTTAAGAATGAGCTGAGACACAATCAGGAAAACTACTTAAATGCCTTAGGTCATATGGAGGAGATGAATATACCTATACTTTGTTCGATGAAAAATGCAAACTAGTTGGTATGGTTCATGAAGTTGTTGTTCCATATTCGCCACAATCAAATGGATAGCAAAACAGAAAATAGAACCTTAATTGACATGATCAAAGTTCTCCTACAGAGTTCTGAACTTCCAAACTATATGTAGGAGATCCCTTGAATATGGCTTTCCATATTCTGAATAGGGTACCTCCAATATATACGAAAAAGTGTCATTTTTAATTTTGGAGAAATATGAAACGAAGCTTAAAGTATCTTAAAGTGTGAGATTGTCTCTTCTAAATTTTTAGTCATAGAATACAAGAGAAAGAAACTAGATCCTAAAATTGTTGATGCGGTCTTCTTAGGTTATTTGGAAGATAGCTATGTGTTAATTTGTCTGAGACACCCGACATAGATATCAACACTATTTTTGAACTCTGTGATGATACCTTTCTTTGAGAATGTCTTCCCAATGAAGATTGAGATTCCTTAAGATCTGACTAATAATGTTACATCCACATCAGAATCTATTCCAGATCAATTGAAAAGATATCAAATGTGGGGGTTGAGACTCAATCAGAGCCCAATGAACCTTTGGAAGTAATTGAGCCAATGAATAGTAAACGACCACGCATAGACAATGATCTAAGTAGTAATTTTGTCATCCAACGAATCAAGGGTGATCCACAAAGTTACAAGGAAGCCATGACTTCACATGAAGCAAAACAATGGAATGAAGCTGTCAAATCTAAGATGGACTCCATAATGGCTAATCGAAAGTGCATTAGACATCTTCTGTTAATTTGTATTGTTTTAAACGTCAGAGCATTGAATCTAATGATCAATTAAAATCATGCAAAAATAATTATTCAATTAATTCAGTGTGTCAAATATTTATTTTACTTAGGAAAGTTCCAATGTCGAACTCATGAAGGTAACATGAACATATACAATTAACTCTCAAACAACTAGAATTTTGATTTTCAAAAAATGAGCTTTTTTATGATTTTTGAATTTTCTACAAATTTCTATGGTTTTTCTTAAAAAAAGATGTAATGAAATTTGAAGCAAAATATGATGAATGAGATTTTTTAGAATTTTTATAAAATTAAATAAAAGTTATAAAGGGTGTGAGAGAAATAAAATAATGTAATTTTTTAAAGTTTTTTTAATGCTGATAAATGTGAGAAAATTAGCAGGACAACGATGTGTAACTCAATTTAATTCCCATGCCCCAAGAGTTAATAGATTTCAGAAAATAAATGATCAATAATTCTCAAGTTAATTACCAAGAAATTCCCCTGGTTTTCCACAATAAAACGAGCAATAAAATGGATTTTATAGAATAAGGTGCTCATAATTGGTAAATAAAATCTCCATTTTTATTAATGTTCAAGAACATCTCAAAATCAATGATCCCATGTTTTATATGACAGAGAATGAAGTAATCTTCAAAATGATGTAAGGAATATAAAAATTCGATGAATTATCCACGAGTTATTAGATTTCAAGACAATATCATGCATGTAATAAAAATAAATAGAATTTATATAGAAAATGTCCTTGAGAGGGACGTGGTTACAATTACTTGCACGTGACATGATCTTCGTGAATTAGACCAAGGGCAGGGGCATCGGTGTAATATAGGCAGTCAGGGGGTTGCGCTTCAAATTTTACCCAAATCATGTGTGTGAAACGCATGATCAATCTGCTCTATAATTCGTGGGAGTCGTATGGGTTTGGGAATAAAAATTCCACCCCACATGAGGGGCTCACATGAGTGGAGAGGTTCGTATGCAGGCATGGATCCTGAACCTCCATGTGGCGTGGAGTCACTACTCTAGTTTCCACTCGAACGGTGGAGATGATGCTCTTGGTTGAATCAGAAGGTAGTTGTACGTGAGGAGAGTATGCTATATTCTCCGATCCTTCTCCCTCCCTTGGTTGCTGAGGTTAGACGTGAAGGGAAGGACTCTAATGATGGTGACCTAATGTAGTTGATGTCCTCCATGTGGTGTCGATAATGGCCTTGCAAATTGGTAGAGATGGTGCTCGAAGCTGGGGGGACCTCAGCGTATGCGTTAGATGTAAATGGAGAAGATGAGATGCGAGCTCCTGTATGGGTGGTGGAAGAAAAGATTTCACTCTGATGTGGTGTCGTCGAATATGAGAAGAGTGAGATATAGAATGGGAAAACATGTTATTCAAAGACAATGTTGGTCATCGAGGGCATGTGAGGGAGATGGGTTTGTGTCGATGAAGAAGACGACGATTGATTGGACAGAGAGGAAGTACGAAGAAGAAAGAGGAGGAAAGAAAGGGGAAGACTAAGAAGAAGAAAAAATATAGGGTACCTAGTAGTCATCGATGGGTGGGTAGAGCATCAAACTCTATTCTTCGCCTCAGAGGTTTCACGGGGAAACCTCGAAGCTATGCTCCCCTTGAAGGAGGAGATCGTGGTTGTTGATGTCGTGGATAGTGCGTGTGAGGGGAGGTCGTCGTCGGATACCTAGGGATGTTTTCACCAACCAGACTCAAGTTTAGCTCTCCTCTCTCTATCGGTGTATACGAAGGCTCAACCCAGACTCTATACGAAGGATCAACCCATACTCAACCCAAACTCTATACGAAGGCTCTCCTCTCTCTATACGAAGGCTCAACCCAGACTCAAGTTTAGCTCTCCTCTCTCTCCTCTCTCTCTCTCTCTCTATCGGTGTATACCAACCCAGACTCAAGTTTAGCTCTATTGGTAGAAAATATGTAGAGGGGACAAAGATGGTTTATATAGGGAACTTAAGAGAGTTGCAGGGGATTTGACGTAGGTTGTTATGGGAGATGAAGGTGGTTAGAGATTATGGTGATCAGTAGGGGTGTCAGAAAAATCTTGAGTTCGATATTTGTTCAGGTTCGATTCAGAAATAAATGTGTCGAACCTTGACATGGGTTTGGACTCATTTATTTAAACGAATCGAACCTTGAAATGGTAGGTTTGCTCATGTTTGTTTCATTAAAAGTTTTTGATCATGACATACCGAAAAGGTTGTGATCAATCCACATTCCCAAAATACTTACATTTTAAAGAGTTTCACTGCTAATGAAACATTAAACGAACCGAACCTTCACGAATTAGGGTCGAGCCGAACCGAACCTGAACACCATTTTCGTGTTATCGAATTGAACCTGAACCCGAACCCCTTAAAATGCTAAAGCAACCGAACCTAACTTGGGTAGGTTCGCTCAAGTTTGGTTCATTTACGCCCCTGGTGATTAGGAATGGTAAATGATGATCTCGTTATGATATTGGTTGGGTCTTCAAGAGATTATGAATAGAGATCATAGGAGCAATTGTTGGGTGGTTTCGTTCAGGATTTTTCTGGATTTACATGCTTAGGGGATTATGTTGGGTAGTGTCATGTGTTTTCTGGAGATTAAGGGGATTTGATAAGTTATGGAGGTTAGGGAGGATAGGTTTAAGTGGTTGGGCATCAGGTTTTAGGGTAAAAGGGTTCCAGGTGGTTGGTTCGGTTTCTAGGTTGGGTAGAAACGTATATGAATGAGACTTGGAGGAATAGTTGATTGAGACGTTGATGAGGATACATCTATGACTGGTTGGTGTGGGTTTAGTGCATGTGGCTGAAGTGAGTGCGTGTATCAGGTGCAATGGACCAATGAGGTGCTGCCATATGTGTATGTTGGCCAATGCAATTGATTATGCATTGAAATGTAATAAAAAGTAAAAATTAAATAAGAGATGGATTGCAAATGAAAAAAATGCATAAAAATAAACTTGTAGATCTTTGAGATATCTACAAAGTTCATGAAGGACTCAAATGCAAATGAAATCAATGAAGAAAGATATGCATTTTTATGACATTTTATGGATATAAAATATTTTTTAGATTTTGTATTTTTTGATTTTCTATGAGTGAACTATGCATGTAAAAATCACATATGATGTAAAAATAATAAAATGGATATGAATGTATTTTTTGGGGATTTTTATGAGTTAAAAGTGGGTCAGAATAAAATATAGAAGTGGAATATTTGCATGTGAATAAGTCAAAATGCACGTCATATTCTCTCTTTTCTTAATTTTTCTGATTTTTTTATTTTATTTTTATGCAATTAGTTAAATCATGATATAAAAATAAATAAAAGGAAAAGAAATAAGCTAAGAAGAGTCAAATATTTACATAAAATAACAAGTAAAAAAACAGTGATTATGCACAATATGCCATTCAGTCCTAAAATCCCAGGTTTCACTTATGAATTCCAATTCTTTTGAATTTAATCTTGATTTGTATATAATTGAGTGCATATTAATAAAAAAGTGAGTTGAGTGAAATTGAAAATTGTATGTGAGAGATTTCATCATTTATGATTTTTCAGTCTCAAACTAGGATTTAGGCTTATTTCACATATATACAAGTTAGTATTTTTTAAGGATTTTTCATTGATCAATATTTGGTATGTATACAATGTAGCCAGTTTAATGTCAATTAGAGTTAGTATGGATTAATTTAAAATAGACGAAGTTGATTGAATATATACAAGTGGATATGAATGCAATATACTAAATTATGTAAAATATTTACAAGTGCATGAACGTTAATTTTGAATAATAAATACATGCTTGCATTTAATAACCATGGACAAAGCACAATTTTTAGCTAATTAGAGTGATGAATTACATATTCATCAAACTCCTATGCTTAAACCTTGCTCGTTCCATATTAAGACCATGAACAAAAGGTGAAAATGGAGCTCGACCCGACATTTGGATTAATAGTTTAATGGAACTAATGTGATAATTAGGACTATAAAATCAACAGTCTTTATGTTCTGCAAATCACTGCACATGTTCGATTCAGAAGTCATCTTAGATCCATCTTTTCCCAATAAGAAGAATCGAACGGAACTAATCCACCGTGAACAATTCCACCCAAGCATACTCCAAGAACATTGAATAATTGTCTCATGTGTGAATGGTGTTAGTCATCTCATTTGAAATGTTGAACTACGATGCAATCCTCTCCCCTAACAGCTCGTCCTCGGAAAGTTAGGTATTTCCTTCCAAGTTCACGTATTGCTAGTATAAAAAGGGAGAAAGAAGGAAGAAATTGGAGCTTAGCCAGTATAGACAAGTTTTCTATTTTAAAACTTGCCATTGTAGTCAAGTCTTCACTATGCATGCATGGACCATTGTTGTCAAGAAATTGGGATCTACTTTATATTCATTTTTTGTGGGGCTTTTTCTTCCTTTTTTTCAAAATCTTGCTCATTTATTCAAGATGTTTTTTCTGGTACAAGAGTGAACAACCATGTAAAGTGGTTGCATTGGTTCCACCTAAACTGAATGAACTAAGTATTGGCATATTATTTCTCGTCCGAAGCTTTATTTCAACTCATACTCCAGATTTTAGATGTCTATATTACTAAGTAAGAAGCTAAACAATCTTCCAACACCCCATTTGAGTTGAGCTAAGTGCGAAACTCGAAATTTAAGTTTAGGACCTAAAGCTTCTAAAATCCCACTTCTAGGTAAAGTTCCTTTGAAAATTAAGTGGATGAGGTCAAGTCAAGTTCACTCTCGATTTCTGCTCCCAACTTGGTTTAGTTCAGAACCCAATGACCTTCCACTGGTGCATATGCATGATATGCTAGTGATGATGCATGATATGCAAGTTTTTTTTCCTTCTTTTTCCTTTTTTTTAAATTTTTATGAATTTTGTAAGATCTTTGCATGTGTTGCAAGGTCTATACATATTTACAAGTATTTTACATATTGCACATATTTTATGAATTGTTACAAATTTTAGACAATTTACTCACACCCCGTATTAAGTAAATGTATACAAAAAGTACGATGTGATATAGTACAATGCAATACAGAGTATGTACACAAATGCAACTCACATCCCCTGTACTTAGCACATGCTAAGTATAAATGGGTGCATAAGAAGAAAAGAGTGGTGGGTAGAAGTTTGTAGCTGGAAATAGAGCTTCCCAAGCAACTGGGGTGCATTCATGTATTTATAACTCATAATTAATTCATAATTTGTAAATAATTTGCATACATTTCATTCTACATCATCTTTTGATTTTTGTATGCATTTATTAATTATAGAAAATAAAATAAAAAGTATAAAGTAAAAAATGGTATTTTATATTCATAAAAAATCAAATAAAAATCATGACTTGCATAGATGACTCCAGTTGCATTTAGGTCCTTCTTAAATACCACAGAATGCATTAGTCAACATTTTCATTTTATGCATTTTGCATTTAAAGTAATTTGTTATTTTTAATCTATTTTCTTTGCATTTGTCGCATGGTCAAGGTTAATCCCATGCGGCGCTCCCTCACCGGTCCATGTCAATGCCTGGTTAAACCCATTAACTCCCCCAATCAACCCACATTAGCCACACCTAATCCCAGTTGTTGGATCCAACCTAGATCCAATGGTTGAACCAACCTCTTTTAACACCACTCCCCCTCATGTGTCCTCATGTGCCACATCCTAATCGTTGGATCGTGATTGATCCAACGACTCCTGCTTCACCTCCTACCTCTAGCCCATCTCCTTGTCACCGACAACCCCTCTGCCAATGACCTCCATCACCTCTTCGATCACCGTCCCTCTCCCTGTTTTTTACTGGAATCCAAGGACGATAACTCTTATCTCTTCTAATAACCAGTCCAATACTTCAGGAACCCAACTCCCTATCCCTTCTTTCATTGTCGACATCTTCCATGACTCTATCTCCATCAACAAACTTTATCTTTGTCATCGTCACAATCAAATCCATATCTTGAAGCAAAACGACAACATCTCCCTCCTTCATCCCCAAATTAATCCATACCCAACACCTAATTTTATCGCATCTAACCTCCATAGAGAACGCATGTAACCACCCCCTTATACTCTGATCTTCACCAACCCAACTACCATCGTCTGCAACACGAGGGCCGATGACTCTTCCCTTATCTCCTCTCTTATACCTATTTAAACCCACCCCAGAACTATGGTTGGGAATCCATCGTCTTTGATAAAATAGAGAGAGAGAGAGGGGGGGCCGAGAGTTTGGTTGGTGACAACAACCATGCTTCTCTGGTCAAGACCCCTTCTCTAGGTACGATCCACTTAGTTTCCCCTGTGTGTTGCAGTTGCCATTCTACGAGTCATACCTGAGTGTCGCCGTGCTTTACCCATGACTGACAGTGAAGAACTTGGAGGACCTTAATCCCTCAATCTTCAGGCGAACCTACATGTATCCCTACTTATTCCTTATCACATTTCTCCTCCTTTCTTCTCCCTTCTTCTTCTTTTATTTTTCTCGGCAAGCCTCTTGGTGAGAGGTCGAAAGGTCGAACGATCGAGGCTAAGTGATATCAAAGGTCATTGCGACCTCAACCTCCTGAGCAGGGCTCAACAAGAAAATAAAAACAACAAAATAAACAATTAAAGCAAGAAATCGAATGTAGCAGTTCTCCACTATTTATTTAACATGGTATATCGACCAGGATAGAACACAAGGAGCACGAGCAAAACCTATGAAGTAGTCGAGGATCAGAGAATACAAGGCATATTTTTGCGGTTTTGAATTTGCAGTTTTTTTATATTTTCTAATAAGAAAAAGAATAAAAAGATAGAGAAAATCAAACCTCAACAATTTTTATTAAGATTAAAAATGTCCAAAATTAGAAATAAAATATTTTGTATTTTTCAAAATATGCAAGTATTTTTGTTGATTTTATGTGTTTTTTTCATATTTTTTAGGTGATTTTATAAAAATAAAATCATCACAAAATAAAAGCACAATGTGTTCAACCGTGACCAAAAGGCAAGATTAAAATGCTATAATTGCCTTAAGGTCACAGCTACTATTTTTATAAAAAGTAGACAAAAATACCTAATCACATAAAATGAAATTCCTTTTTTTGAATTTTCTAGGATTTTTGAGAGTTTTTATAAGATTTTTGTTCTTTTGTGATTTTTAGGAGTTTTATAGAAGGTAATGGAACAAAAATGGTATTGAAGTTAAAACACACTCAAACAAGCATACATGAATTTTTAATGGAATTTTTATATTTTTTTGGTATTTTATAAAACAAACAGACACATTTTTAGGGGTTTTTTATTTTTAGAAAAATATCAAATAAAGTCAAATCGATTCGTAAAAATTATCAAAAATATTACACAGTAACAGAAGCTAATGGTATTTTTGTGGAATTTTTGGAGTTGGTTTGATAATTATTTGATCTAAAACAAATCACACAGGCTATAGGGACCTATATGCAAACAACCTAAAGTTTCCAGACTAAATAATAACTCGTATAAAAAGCCCAAGGTTATCAGTGTAAAAAATCCCACGGAATACACACACATGTCAATTAACCAACGCACATGGGTATTAATGCAAATCGAGAAAATGTTTCATTCAAACATTAACCATCAGAAAGTGCAGGACGAACCATACAAAAAACATCACAAGGCACACGATCATGCACGTATTTTCAGACATGAAGGACTAAAGTGCAAATAGTGGAAACAACAAGGACTAATATGCAAAAATATCTGAACTACAGCTTTATCTAACAAACTAGGAAATAAAGCATAAAAAGAGCAAGGGAAGAAATGCAATATACCCTCGCAGGTGCGTGCAGTGCGCGTGGGGGGACACGTGGCGGGCTCTAAGGCGTGCGGACGTGCGGCTGCGATCCTCTGCGATGTCAGATTTGACGTTTCAGGCGATGTCGAGGACGTGGGGCGCATATGAGTCAGGTGTCAGATCTAACAGCCTGGAAAGCTGCTCCGGTTGGCGGTGAAGATGCAATCTGGCAGATGCAGGCTAATTCGATGGTGCTGAAGGAATATGGAAGAACAAGGCTGGGGGAGCTTCACTAGAGCTTAGGATGGCATCCTTGGCTCCGATAATTGACCGCGAGGTGCAGGATCACTCGTGGAGGTCCTCCGCATCGATTGAACGGGTCTGATGGGAGAGCGAACAGTCGGATGTGCGTGACGGTGAAGGTGGCCTGGGGCTACTCCGGTGAACCCTCTGGTGGGTAGAACTGAGGCTCCCAGCGCGCGCAAACACCTGCAAAGGCAGGCTTGACTCGGGGCGAAGCTCTGGTCTAGGTTATTCAGATGAAAACAGAAGGAAGTGAGGTGAGGCGAGGTGTGATCTCCGGCAAAGGCGATAGAGGAGATCATGTCCTTAATCTTGATCTTATGGACGAGCCTAAGGGGTATCAGGTTGCGGTGCAAGGTGGAGCGTGCGTCGAAGGTTTGATCGGAGCGGATGGATGTGGATATCAGGGCTCCGACCAGCTGGAGGTGTAGCGGTGCAAGATGAAGTGTTTGGATCGAATCAGAAAATGTGAAGGAAATAGGGGGTACCTAAGGTCCTAGGCGAGCTCTAGAGCTTCAGGCGAAGGAGGTCGGCGAGGTAATGGCCTCGACCAAGCTATGAAAGGCAGGGAGGCTGATCGCGGTGGCACACTCTGGCCACGAGGCTGAGCAACGTGGCTCCTCCTCTGAGCATCGATCCGAAGGGGGCCCTCAAGCAGTTGTCACTCAACCTGAGGTGCTTAGGGAGGAAGGGAGGTGCGAGGCATGGGCTTTTTCTCTATGGAGGCAAAAAGAAGATGTTTTATAGGTTACCCGAGGGTCCAGAAAGATCGGAGTGAATCGTGAACCCCTAGGGCCAATCGGATCTGCACAGGATCCGTAAGATTGTCGGAGGATTAGAGATTATCGGGTCCAAATCTCGGGGCCAAATGAGCATGGAGTCGGGCTACAAAATTTCGAGAAAAGGCTCTGGCGAACAGGATTCAGGTCTGACCCGGGAAGAAGGAGCCATTGACCTTGGTCAACAATCCTGGTCGGGCAATCAGAAAATAGAATTTACAAAATACTTACAAATTCAATAAAAATAATAATAATGATTTTAAATAAAAAGTGTATAAAATGAAAAATATTTGTTATTTTTCAAACTATTTTTTTGTAATTTTTATTTATTTTATGAAAAATAAATTAATTTTTATATATTATACCTATGTATTTGTACAATTATTTTTATTTTGTATTTTTGCATAAATACCCAATCTTTATATTTTATTTATTTACAACATGTTTTTAGGAGTCTAAAATTATTTTTATTTTTATATTTATGTACAAGTATAATAATAAATAGAGAATGGTGTAGGTATACATGTATTTTGTATAAGTGAGAGGTGATTTTATTTTAATTTTATTTTATTATTTGATTTTTGTTTTATTTTAGGAATATATCCAAGGAGGAAGAAAGAACACATTGTTTTTATTTTATCTAAAAATAATTCTTTAATTACACAAATAATATGTACAACATAGAGTAGGCCATATCTCTTTCTACTTGTTTTATTTGGCGATCAGGCCAATGCATGACCTCTCTTGGGTTTGGATCACTATGTATTTATTCTAAATACCTCACTCCTTTTTCTTTTACTTTATTCTTTTATTTTTGCACAAATACATGCTAATTATACAATATAACAAACGCATGCATAATGCTAACTTATTGGATTTACACATCTACATGATGCTTTGCCAAGATAAATGGCTAAAATAAAAGAATAAAAGAGTGAGAACCAGGGATTCATCACCCCTCCTATACTTTACCTTTGCTAGTCCCTTAGCAAACACTTATTGAAAAAGAAGTGAAAAAGAGAAAGAAAAGAAATATAATAATCAAGGTTGATTATTAAACTTGTCTTCATTAAATTGGAGTATGGAGCTCAGTCAGACCTTTGGATTATTAGTTTGTCGGAACCTTATTTGGACCTAGGTTTAAGACTCAACAGCCTCTAAGTTCCACTAATCTATGGTCAAGACTCCTCAATAATCCATATCAGAACAAGTCTACATACTCCAACTCTAATGACCATGAATCTTTCCTTGTACGATGCCAGTGATATGTAGTTCCCCACCTCAAAATGACAAAGAAACAACCCCCCTTAACAATGTAACTCTAATGCCCTAGTCCAAAAGCTCTTTCCTCGAGTAACGGGGTATTCCCTTCTAAGTTCAAGTTCACCCAGCTCAAGAAGAGGGGAAAGAAGAGAATGGATTGTGACCAGTGTAGTCATGTATCCCTGGGCAGTGTAGCTAAGTCTCCCGCTACAAGCGTCATGAGATGAGAGTGGGTAACATAAGATTTACTTTATTTGACTATATACACTCCGACATGTATTTTATTTTCTATTAGACCCGCCACTTTTTGGAGTTTATCTTTCTTTTGCACATTTTTTTGATGTGCATATGTACAACATATCTACAAAGTGAA
Organism: Ottelia alismoides; assembly: GCA_037367405.1. Lineage (NCBI taxonomy): Eukaryota > Viridiplantae > Streptophyta > Magnoliopsida > Alismatales > Hydrocharitaceae > Ottelia > Ottelia alismoides. Next base: position 794,789 of record JAZKJV010001145.1, read on the forward strand.
ACATATGTACATAAGGACTTTTTCCTCTTGAGCCAGTAGACTATCCCTCTTTTGAAGCTTTATGCGACCCACAAATCTTGTCTTTAGACCTCAACACTACCAGACCAAGTTGATGTGCACTTCCTTCACTAAACGAAGACGAGAGGTTCCGCCTAGAAGTACTATCCTCGTATGCTACCAAGCCAAAGGAAAACACCTTCCTCACCACATCATTCGTATAGAGCTATGTGTAAGGTGTTGGTGCAAGCAAAGCCATTGTCCGTGAGAGTCATGTGTGTGTCGTTAAGTGTTCTACTTAGGCTCATCAAGATGACATGTGATCATAGCCTAGTGGACTCAAAGAATTAAGTCACCAATAGACCTGAAAGGTCTCAATACTAAACCCTATAAGGTTCCTCTTAGAATTAGGTAGATTAAGGTCTTAACCAAGCTCCATTTCCCAATTTAATTCCAGACTAGTTTCAATGTCAACTATGATTCAGAAAGATGTACAAGTATATACAAAAATCTTTTTATGCAGAATTTTTGAAAATGTGTAGAATTTTTGAAAATGTTTGAATGTATGAATGCAGAAGTTTTGCAAACTATTTACAAATATTTACACAAGGGTTTTTGCAAACTTTCATTTTTCAAACATTTTACATAAAAATTGTACAATATACATAGTTTTGATGCACAAGTATTTACAATCTTTTTACAAACAAAATATTTTTACAAACATTTGTACATAAATATTTTTTATAAATAGCCATGTATGTGCAAGAAAGAATTTTATGTACAAGAGAAATTTTTAATTTAAATTTTTGTGATTTTTAAATAAAGGGTTTTAGCCATTTTATTATTAACACACTCACGCAACGTAAGAGTTATGGCTAAAGTATATAGGTGATATATACGTCACCCCCCCCTCTACACTTAGCTCGAATGATGTCCTCAGAGTGAACAAAAAGCGATGAAGAAGACATAACTCGTGCTTAGTATAGGGAAGTGAAAAGGAATGCTATATTATACGACGAATCAAAGAATAGAATGAAGAGGGTTCGGGGTTCCCCCTATACTTAGGATTGAGTAATCCTAAGTGTAGCAGACTGTACACAAAGGGGAATCTGAGTGAAGGAATGTACATGGTCTACCTCTCCTATACTTAGGGTAAAATCTCCCCAAGTATAGACATCAAAATAAAGGTAGAAAGAATCAAAAGAATACTCAAACATCTAACACACCCCTGTACTTTGGGTAATGTGCACCCTAAGTATAACACAATCACAAGATGGGGATGGGGTGTTAGACTAAAGAATGAGATGATATGGACATCTGGATCTATACAAGACGGAAGACAGTGATAATCATGCACAAGATGCAGCTGATGTGAGTCAAAGACCACATCTCATGCAAAATGAATCGGGATGACATCAACAATCAACGGCTCATGATCTAGATATGGTATGAGGTGCTAACCGTTAACACAAAGGTGGACTCGGATGACATCTCAGATATGTCGATACTACCATTATCATGCACCTTTCGGATCAGGTATGGTCCTTTCCACTTGCTCTGCAATTTCCCTGGAAATAATCTAAGCCTGGCATCAAACGACCATACTATCTGATCTGGCTCAAATTGCTTATGGCTGACAAGTGAATCATGTCAAATCTTCACTATCTCCTTATATTGTAGGATGCTTGAAAAGGTTGTATCTCTAAGCTCCTCCAGGGCTGCCAATAATATATCAGTGACAATCCATAGTGACTTATGCTTAATCTCAACAGGTAAATGGCAGGGCTTACCATACATGAGATGAAAGGAAGATGTATCCAAAGGAGTCTTGCAGGAAGTCCGATATGCCCACAAGACCGAGTCCAAAAGTTGTGACCAATCCTTCCGGTTCGGACAGACTACCTTGTGCAATATCATCTTGATCTCCCTGTTCGATACTTCAGCAAGGCCATTAGTTTGAGGGTGATATGGAGTAGCAACACGATGGTCTACGCTGAGCTCGTTAGCAAGGGCCTTCACCTTGTCGTTGATAAAGTGAGACCCCCCATCAGATATCAACATTATAGGCACCCCAAACTGTGAAAAGATATTCTTCCTCAGAAATCTGCAAACCGTCTTGGCATTTGCGGTTCGGGCGGGTGTGGCCTCAACCCAACGACTCACATAGTCAACAGCTAGCATAATGTACTCGAATCCTTGACTCTTAAGGAATGGACCCATGAAGTCAATGCCCCGTGTATCAAAAACCTCATAGAAGTGAATGTGCCGCATCAGCATCATATTCACGTTGTCCACAAGTGCCCATCCTCTGACAGTCAGTACACTTCTTCATGAATTCATCAGAATCCTTGAAGATGGTAGGCCACCATAGGCTGGATTGAAGCACTTTCTGGGTTGTTCTCCTCCCAGAATGATGTCCTCCTGCCTCAAGCTTGTGGCAGTATGTGAGGATGCTATGGTGCTCCTCCTGAGGAATGCATCGACGCTAGACACTATCCCATCCTCTGTGATAAAGGATGGGATCCTCCCAATGACAAGACTTGGCCTTCGCAAGGAAGGTCTCAAGTCGCTGCCTGGGCCAACCTTATGGGACTTTCTTGGCAAGAAGATTGTTCACAATGTCAGCGTACCATGGGAGAGAGGCGATAACAAGAATCGCCTCATCTGGGAAGGTCTCTGAAATGGGATTAGTCTGCTCAAATTCCTCAAGATTCTCTATCAGGAGAGATGATCCGCCACCACATTCTTGACTCCAGGTTTATCCTTAATCTCAATATCAAACTCCTTAAGTAGAATAATCCATCTAGTTAGTCTCACTTTGACATCCTTCTTTGCCATGAGGTACCTGATGGCGGTATGATCTGTGAAAATAGTCACTTTTGATCCAAGAATATATGATCTGAATTTGTCCAAGGCAAAGACTACAGCTAGCATCTCTTTCTCTGTGACAGTGTAGTTTTGCTGAGCGGCATCCAATGTACGGCTAGCGTAGTGAATGGCAAATGATACTCCGTCCCTCCTCTGTCCCAACACAACCCCTACGATAAAATCAGAGGCATCCGTCATGATATCGAATGGGAGAGATCAATCAGGCAGCTGAAGGACAAGAGCCTCAACAACTAAGCTCTTGAGAGTCTCGAATGACTCAAGACACTTATCATCTACAAATGAACTCAGTGTCTTTTGTCAGCAAATTAGTGAACGGTCGGGCAATCCTGCTGAAGTCATGAATGAAACGTCGGTAGAAGCCGACATGCCCCAGAAAAGACCGTAAGTTGGACGGTGGATTGAGTTTCCTGATGATATCCACCTTGACCGGATCAACCTCCATGCCCCTATTGGAGATAATGTGACCAAACACCGTCCCCTGAGTCACCATGAAGTGGCTCGTCTCCCAAGATAGAACAAGATGGACCTCAATGCAGCACTGAAGGACGTGGTCTAGGCAGTCAAGACAAGCATCAAACCCATCATCATAGACCGAAAAGCCATCCATGAAGACCTCTAAACAGTCACCCCACCATGTCTGAGAAAATAGACAACATGCACCTTTGAAATATCCTGAGGCGTTACATAGGCCAATGGGCATCCGTCTGAAAGCATAAGTGACAAACAGACATGTGAATGCCATCTTGTCATGTTCTTCGCGCGCAACACCTGGTTGTAGCTGGAGTACCCGTCAAGAAAACAGTAATGACTCTTCCTAGCTAGACTCTCTATAATCTGATCAATAAAAGGCAGTGGGAAATGATCCTTCTTGGTGACCTGATTCAATTGTCTGTAGTCCACATATGCCCTCTAAGAAGTGGGTACCGGATAACTATCTCCTTTCCAGAGTCGCTCACAACGGTAGTGATTCTCATCTTCTTGGGCACTACATGTAATGGAGTAACCCACTTGGAGTCGGAGATGGGGTAGATAAAATCGACACTCGGCCATTTCGAAATGTCCTTCATGACTACCTCGCGAAGATTCGGCTTCAACAGTCGTTGGAACTCACGCGATGGCTTAGCATCCTCTTCGAGACAGATATGGTGGGAGTACAACGTTGGACTTATCCCCTGGAGATTAGCTACACTCCATCCTAACGCCTTGCGGTTCTTTTCAAGAACCTCCATCAAACGAGATTCTTGCTCTCCAGTCAAATCGGCTGAGATAATGACTGGGTACATCTCATGCTCATCTGCAATGAATCTACACTTCAACGACCTTGATGAATCACCATTCATCACTCTTTATTCCTTTATTTTAGCTAGAAACTTGGTAAAATACCATGTAAATAATGGTAAATATAATAAAATGTCAAAATGCACGCTTCATGTAAATAACCATAATTAGCATGTTTTTGCTCAAAAATAAAGGAATAAAGAAATAAAAAAGAGGAAAATATTTAGAATAAATATTGAGTGACCTAAACCCAAGGGAGGGCTCAACATGGGCCTGACCGTAAAAATAAAACAAGTACAGAGAGATAGGGTAACTCAGCCTTGTACATAAACCCCCTCTTAGTGTATATATTTTATTTTCATAAAATAAAATTATTTATGTACCCCTTATAATGTGTATATATTTATAAAAATAAAATAAATATAAGAAATAAAAAATAAAACAAAAATAAATTCCCTCTCTTCCCCATGTATATACCATGTATATATGTACCTATATATATATATTTATTTACTTATTTTACCCTTGTAAATACACAATAAAAGTTAAATAAAATTTTTTTTGAATCTCATATTTTATGTTGTAAATAAATAAAATATAAAATATGGATAATTATACAAAAAATAAGCAACTAAAAATAAAAATTAAAAAATACATAGGTACATATACTTGTATATAACATAAGACTATGTACACACATTAATTTATTTTTCAAAAAAATAAATAAAAATAACTAAAAAATACATTGAAAAATAATAAACATTTTTCATGTTGAAAAGTTTTTCGAAATAAAATCATTTACTATTTTAAAATGAATTTACAATAAATTAATAAAAGGAAAATCTGATTGGTCATGGGGGATTGTTGACCCTCGGTCAACTCTCCCCCCAGGACCGATTCCAAGCGGATCTTCGCACCGACCCGACTTCTCCAAATTATCGTGCCATGATCCGATCACTATCTCCTAAAACCCCGGGCCCTGATTATCCACGATTCATCCATGATCCACGCCAGAGGTTCACTCTAGGGGCCCGAGCTTTGGATTGCGCGCCCGACTCCCATCTTCCCGGACCCCTACCAGTATAAAGCGTCGCCTCCTTCCGCCATTTCACGCACCTTCGGCCACCGTCTTCGACTCCCAGGACTCCACCTTCTTGCCTTGACTGACAGCAAGCCGTAGAAGGTGTCGCAGGCAAGGAAAGAGACGCTCTAGCCCTGGTCGATGGTCTTCGCCGCCGTGCTCCGCCCATCGATGAGCTCGAGCCTCTGGAGACGTCTCTCCATTGAGGCAAGGACCCCAGGAGACGCAGCATCTCCCCCACAAACGCTCTCGATCATCAGGTAGCCTCTTTAGCCCATAGCGTAGCTTTAATCTTGATTCTTCGATTTTGCGCCGCCAACCTTCGCCGGCCGATTCACCGCACTCCGATCGACCATTTCCTCGACCATCACCTTCACGAGACCCCTTTACACCTTCTACGCCCCTCCGATCATCTCGGTTCGCCCCGGAACCAAGACTTAGGTCTCCTCCGCCGTCGCTTCGCCGGAGACCCTCGCTCCGCCTCATCCGATCACCCCCCTTCGCCTGGTAATGGGTCGAGGCAGTTTGCCCTCGACCCCTCTTGTTCCTGTGCAGGTATCACGGCTTGAGAGCCTCATCTGGAGGCTCATCCAATCAGGACAGGAGCTTCAGGTGCTCGACGTCGCCGCGGACCCTCCAGGTCCTCCCGGCCCCATTGGAGTACCCAGCAGTTGCGGAAGACCAAGAGAGACGATCTGCCCATCTCAGCAGCACCAGAGGAGGACCGTAGCGCGCACGGTAGTCCGGCAAAGTTCGCCAGCTAGCAGTTCATCCGAGACCCTCCAAAGCCGTTGATTGATCCTCCCCACTCCAGTTTTGATCTTAGCCCATCATTTGCGGGAGGCTTGCGATCGTTGATCCATCTGAGGATCGAATCAGAGACGTCCATCACCGAAGAGGCATCCACCATCCACAGCCGTCATATCTTACACGTGGACTCCCTTCAGCCGTGGATCTTAATAATGAGGTAATATCACTTAGGCCCCTATTCTTTTTGCATTTATAATTTAGTCCTGTAAATAGTAAATGTAGCTGTTTTTATTTTGATTAATTTGCACTGTGGACCTGATACTTTCTCATATTTACAATTTAGTCCCTGTGAGTGTGGAACACGTGCTTCAACACGTGAGTTTTTGGATAAATTGCATGTTTAGGCTGGAGTTTTCTGTCTGTTATGGAATGAATCTTTAGTTTCATTATTTGCATATATACCACAGTACGTACTGGAACATGTGCGTATTTTGTGTGAAATTTGTGGTTTAACCCCTATACTCTTCGCGCATGTTTATATTTAGCCCTTAGAACTTTATTTCTTTGCATTTTGATCCCTATGTGTTGTGCCCTTTGTAGTGATTGAATAAAATATCAAATCAACTCCAAATTTGGAGAAATTTGGATACATGGCTCCTGTCACTGTGTAAAAATTTTTCTAATTGTTTGGGACATTTCTGAGTTATTTTTATATTTTTAAAAATTCAAAAAACCTTGTTTTTATCACTGTTTGTATTATAAAATCAACTAAAAATATAAAAACTCATCTAAAATTATAAAAAAATAGGTAATGTTTGTTTTGTTATTTACTTGCTTCAGTCCAATTTTGACTAATTTGGATTTATAAAACACCTAAAAATTACAAAACCCTAAAAATCTCATAAAAATCATTAAAAAATCTATAAAATTCAAAAAATACAATTTTTTTGCTCGTAGATTATTTTTTATTTCTAGTTATCATAAAAATTATCTCCATATTTTTAGAGGCTAATTTTATATTTTTAATTAGCCTTTCAAATCTGGCTGCACATTGACTCTGATTTTCAGCATTTTCCTATTTTTATAAAATAAATTAAAAATTAAAAATTTCTGAGAAAATTACCAAAAACACTTAAAAATATAAAAAAACAAAAAATAATTTTATTTTAATTTTCTGGCTTGTTTTTTAGTGTTTAATAATTTTTTGATTGTGTGCTTTTTACCCATATTTCCTTCATAATTAAAAATCATAAAAAAATTTAAAAATACATAAAATCCATCAAAATACATTTTCTTAGTTTATTCATTTTCTGACTACTTCGTAGGCCACTTGGCAAATCCGTGCTCCTTGAGTTCGACCCTGGTCGCTATACCAGGTTAAATAAATAGCATGACCGCTATTCGGCTTTTTGATTGATTATTCTCTTTTGGTGGTCTATTTTTCTTATTGAGTCCGATATGCGAGATCCGGGTCACAACGACCCGTGATTGATTTTTCCTTACCTGGGTTTTGTGGGATTTTCGACACATCAGAATGGCGCCGTTGCCGGGGAGTTCTTGGAGGTCTTCATGGATGATTTCTCAGTCTACGACGACGGATTCGATTCTTGTCTTGATTGCCTAGACCGAGTCCTTCAGTGATGCATTGAGGTTCACCTTGTGTTGTCTTGGGAGAAGAGTCACTTTATGGTGACTTAGGGACGGTGCTTGGCCATATCATCTCCAACAAGGGCATGGAGGTTGATCCGGCCAAGGTGGATGTCATTAGAAAACTCAATCCACCGTCCAACTTGCGGCATTTACGGTCTTTTCTGGGGCCCGTATGTTTCTACCGACGCTTCATTCATGACTTCAGTAGAATTGCCCGACCGTTGACTGATCTGCTGACGACAGACACCGAGTTCCTTGTTGATGATAAGCGTCTATCGTCATTTGAGACTCTCAAGAGTCGTGTTGTAGAGGCTCCTGTTCTCAAGCCGCCTGATTGGTCTCTCCCATTCGAGATCATGATGAATGCCTCCGATTTTGCCGTAGGGGCCGTGCTGGGACAGAGGAGGGATGGGTTCCCCTTTGCTATTCACTACACTATCTGTACTTTGGATATTGCGCAGCGGAACTATACCGTCGCTGAGAATGAGATGCTAGCCGTAGTTTTTGCCCTAGATAAGTTCAGATTCTTACATCATTGGATCTAGAGTGATCATTTATACTAATCACACTGCCATCAGGTACCTCATGGCAAAGAAGGATTCCAAAGTCAGATTAACCAGATGGATCCTTCTACTCCAGGAGTTTGATATAGAGATTAAGGATAAGAATGGAGTCAAGAATGTGGTGGCGGATCATCTCTCCCGATTGGAGTATCTTGAGGATTCTGAGTAGACTGAGCCTATATGTGAGACCTTCCTAGATGAGGCGATCCTTGCTATCGCCTCTCTCCCATTGTATGCCGATATTGTGAACTATCTTGTCGCCAAGAAAGTTCCACAAGATTGGCCCAGGCAGAAACTTGAGATATTCCTCGCGAAGGCCAAGTTTTACCATTGTCCTTTACCATGAAGGAGGAGATAGTATCTGACGTCGGTGCATTCCTCAAGAGGAGCACCACAACGTCCTTACTTACTACCACAAGCTTGAGGCAGGAGGACATCACTATGGGAGGAGAACGGCACAGAAAGTGCTCCAATCCGACCTATGGTGTCCTACTCTCTTAAAGGACTCTGATGAGTTCGTGAAGAGGTGTACTGACTGTCAGAGGATGGGCACTTTGTGGACAGCTTGATATGATGCCGATGCAGCTCATACACTTCTGTGAGGTTTTTGACGTATGGGACATCGATTTCATGGGTCCATTCCATAAGAGTCAGGGATTTGAGTACATTCTGTTGGCCGTGGATTATGTGAGTCGTTGGATTGAGGCCATACCCGCCGAACTGCAGATGCTAGGACTGTTGGCAGATTTTTGAGGAAGAATATCATTTCACGGTTCGGGATACCTCGAGTGTTGATATCTGAAGGGGGGTCTCATTTAGTCAACGACAAGGTAAAGGCCCTTGCTAGCGAGTTCATCATAGACCATTGAGTAGCCACTCCATACCACCCCTCAGACGAATGGTCTTGCTGAAGTGTCGAACAGGGAGATCAAGACTATATTACAGAGAGTCGTTCGCCCTGACTGAAAGGATTGGTCACAGCTTTTGGACTCGGTGGTCAGACTACCCCTAGGTGGGAAAACCCTATGCACTAGATTGTCTAAAAATCGATCCTGAATTGTATACCTCCTTGGTAACAGTGCCATTTAAAAGTGTACTAGATGTCCTTTGTTGAATTGTATTATTTTTAAGTGTCGTAACACATAAATATAGCAATCAAACAAAACCACGCAGAAGTAATTATTCAAATTGGTTTGATGTGACAATTATTTATTTTCCTTGGGAAAGTCCCAAGGTCAAACACACAAAAGTAATATGAGCGTATAGAATCGACTCTCAAACAAGCCATTTTTTGTAAAATTTTATGGTTTTTTAAATAAATGATGCAATTAACTTGACGTAAATATGATGAAGAATTTCTTTAGATTTTTTACGCAATAAAATAAATGCATGAAATGAGTGAGAGAAAATAAGATAATGTATTTTTTTGGAATTGTTTTGACGATGATGAATGCAAGAAAATGAGTAGGACAACAATGTGTAACTCAATTTAATTCCCAAGTCCCAAGAGTTAATTGATTTCAAGAAATAGTTGATCAATAAATCTCAAGTTAATCTCCAAGGAATTCCCCAATTTTCTATAATAAAATGGCAATAAAATGGATTTCGTAGAATAATAGATCTAATTTTCTCATTGTATCTGAATCATATTCAGATCAATGTCCAACATTTGGACTGAAATTAGATCACTTCTCTACGAGAGGAGTCACTAAAACTCAGATCCGTTTTCATCACTCCGTAGGAATGGAACCATCATGGTTATTCAATCGTTTCTGATCACATCACCCTCAACTATTCCCAATACGTATACATCATGCATACTGGAAGATCTAGATTAAACCCGAAGTTTTAGATCTCTTTCAGACTGTCTTCTTTAGGGTTTTATCATTAAGTTTCTCATTCGATCACTGGGACTCAATATCGATCATATACTTTCCAAAAGCATATATGATATCCATGTGTTTGATTATATACTTTCCAAAAGCATATATCAAACCTACAAATTCAGTCAAGCTTCCAAAGCGAGACGACAGTGCACGGAATTTGATTCTTCCATATTTCATGAGTGAGCTCATGTCTTCCGTTTCTGTAATGAACTTGTATGATCCCTTTGAGAGATTGTATTACTCATATGCCCTTATATGCACACCAACACGTCGGTGTATAGACCTTGATTAGGTCATCAACCTATTGGTCTGCCAAATGTACACACTTAGACATATAGTAACACATCTATCTCCGGTCAGAGGATGCGTGCCTATATCTTGACATCCTACGACTTTGGTTATCTCGATCTCGTTAAGTCAACTCTTTGACCTATTAATCTAACACCTCTGAATCTATATTCCTATGCAGAGGACCTACATCAAGAGGTCGGTTAGATATCAGCCAAATGAGAAAGGATTGTCATCTCCTACTCAGGCTGGAGATCATCTCTTAACAATCATTTAACGGTGCTTGATGAGTCCTCAATCTACCTCTTTTGATATTCATCCAAGCACCGACCTCTATGATTCAATAATTGAATCAACAGATGTATGATCATTAAGATGGCCATGGTACATAAACGTAATTGTACTAAGGGGCCTATTATACAAATTTGTTATTCTTCATTTCCAGATTAGGGGATGATATTTGCAATAACATTTATTGCATAATGGCTTGCCGTGGACTCGCATGTCCAGCAGTTCCTCTGATGTAATGAGTTACAAAAGAGGTGTTGTAACTAATTTTTGTTCAATTTTGTTTCTTAAAATCCAACCTTATAGATATAATCTTCGAATAATGTTATACATATCCTCCAAATTTCGCTCAAATCCAAGATCATTAGCTATTTTATATTAATGGTTAAAAGTCTATTTCTCTTTTAAACGATACTTAAATTTCTTAAATATCGATTGGACTTTTAATCACTAAGATAAAATAAGAAATGATATCAGTTTCGAGCGAAATCTGGAGGATATATAGAACATTAATGGAAGTTTAAATCTATAAAGTTGGATTCTTGGAAACGAATTCAATCTATAAGGTGAGTTTACAATAATTCCTAATTGACGAGACTAATATTAGGAATAAATTTTTATAAAAGTACCTATATAAACTTATAATTGGATATAAATAATCTCTATAAAACATCGTATTGATAAAAAGAGCCATACAAAACTATTCATATCACTGAAATATACATTTATTAATGTGATATTAAGTAATACCACTAGATTTAATATTTTCAAACAAGTAACACTATGCAATACTTTTTACTTACATGGATGCAAGCAAATATAGATATATGTACCAATCCTTTATCATATTTGTTATATATATTTTGACATGTGTACGTTTATCTGCATATCTATTTTAAAATGGATGTAGATACAAATAGGGTTGCAAACATGCAGATACATATAGGTATCTGTATCTATATATGTATACACTAGAAAAATATGTAATCATATCTGTTTTACGATCCTAAAAAATGAAAGAGCTATCGAAATCCATATTCGTATATGCAAAGAAAATAAAGAGAAAATCATTATCTATGTAATATATCATAAAATAAAAAATACATATCTGTGATGGTTTACAAGGTATCTGATGATGGACATATACAGATGTATCGATATCTGCTTATGCACATCATGTATTGTTAATAGTTAATTATTGTAATTAGATTTTATATATGGGGTCCAACGGGGCTGCTCCCGCCCTATTTTCCGAGTTTTTTTTCAAAAATATCATCATGTATATTCATCTATGTATCACGCCTATATGTCATTGGAATTTTGTCAGAAACATAGACTTCTATGCCCTCCATCTAGAACGGGTGGATTACAACAATGTTTAAACGTTAAATTTACATGTTCAAGATGGAGGGCAAATGAGTCTTTATTTCTGACGAAATTTGAATGACATGTTGGAGGGATATATAGATGAATATACATGGTAATATTTGCAAAAAAATAAAAAAAATTACAGAAAAATAGGGTGGGGACAACCCCTTTATTCCACATATATTGATTTTTTTGTTGAGATATGTGGGGACTACTATACATAACATGTAAATTTTAGTTATTAAATAACATATTTAGATTATATATAGTATTATATATTAAACATATATACGGATTTCCGTCGAGAGCTGGGGGAGGGGGGGGGAGCGCAAGCCCCCGCCCGCCCACTCTCCTTCACCGAGCCAATTATTTGGATCTAGTCAATTACAACGCCTCCTAGACAATTACAACGTTTATTTGATCTAGTCTCCTAATCGCCACATATCTCAAAGTTTTGGATCATATTTGATAGAATAACAAAGTAATAGTGAGCATGTATATCCCTGCAAAATTACATAATAAGTAATGGGATTTTTACCCGGCAGATCTTATAATCTTTGCCAATTATCTTTATGACCTTTGAAACATCGTAATTCCTCTCTCAACCTCGTAAACTTGTTAACCTTTACCCTACGGACCATGTGGTTAACCCCCATCCATTTGACCGTTAAAAGTAACCAGATTCTGTAATCTTCTTTTACATTATACCTATTTTATTTATGAAAATTACTATAAGTGCCACTCCCTCACCCACGTCAGCCCCTCCACCTCCCCCGCCCACCCGCCTCCCCTGCTCGAAGTCCCCCTGCCCAAAGCCACCCTCCCCCCTGGCTGCGCGAAGCAACCCCCCCCCCCCCCCTGTCCGATGCCTCCTCCAGCTCGAAGCCCCCCCTCCTCGTCGGTCGCGTGCCCACATTCCCAGCTCGAAGCCCCCCCTCCGCCCACCGCCTCAACTCAAAGCCACCCTCCTCGCCGGACGCGTGACCCCCCCTGCCCACCGCCCCGCCTCGAAGCCACCCTCCTCGCCTGACATGAGAGCCCCCCCCCCCCCCCCCCCCCCCCCGGCCCAGCTCAAACCCCCCAGCCTCGGCTGTTCGAAGAAGCCCCCCCCCCTCCGCCGCTGTTTCGAGGCCCCCGCCACTTGATCCCCACGTCGCCGCCCGAAGCCCCTCCACCTTCTCCAGCACAGTTCGCCTCCCCTCGACCCCCGCTAACCTCTTCCCCTCCAGCCCCCAGTGGAACCCAACCCAAAACACGACCCCACCCACCACCAACCTCCTCCCTCCGCTCGTGGAAGCCTGATCGCTCGCGCTCACCTCCTCCATCCCCGGCCAGTGCCCTCGTGAGGGTAGAGAGATGGAAGAGACGATGCATGGAAGCTGTTAGAGGAGGGAGGTCTTCTCTTGGTTGATTCTAGCCGTCCGATCGTAGTATTGGTTAGATTAACTCATTTTAACCTAAGGAAGTTAACTCTAGATGTGTCAATTTAATGGTAGGGTTCGTGGGGTAAGATGGAGCAAGTTTACGAGATCGAGAGAGGAATTACGATGTTTCAAAGGTCGTAAAGATAATTGACAAAGATTATAGATTCTGTCGGGTAAAAATCGCATAAGTATACTTTGTGGCTTAAAATTCAAGTAATTGAGATGTGTATCACAAATATATTAGTTTATTGATATGGTTAAAAATATAGTCAACGTAAAAGCTGCGTCAGATTTAGATAACGGTGAAAACTCCCCGAAACAAATATTCGTGGAATATTCTATGATCGTTATTTATTTATTTTTGACCACTAAGTTGGCAGTTCGTCGTTGATTTTCAATTCGAAATCCAAAACGTCCAATCCATTTCAACCGTCAAAACTATACTTTGAAGTTTGTAATGTTTATTTATAGTGAGAACGATAGAAATACGATAGGAAAAAAAATATCTTGTGAGCATAATCGGTTACGGATACAAATAAATATAAGTATAATCATATTCTTATCCATTTTAAAATACGAATATGAATGCGGTTAAGAATATTGGTGAATGTGAAAAATATGTTATCATATTTTTAAAAACGAATACGAATGTAAAACGAATATGAATCGGATACGAATCATAAAAGAAATATTTGATAGATTAACTAAAATATACATGTGTAGGATGGTTTAAACATAAAATAACTATACTAGATATTGTAATTTCATAACAATTATATCAACAATGTGAATGCAATCATAAAATTTTGTTACACACATTTACAAATAAATATATTACTATACTTATGTTCGAAAACAAATATACGAGTATGAATGCGAATATTAACGAATGTCAAAGTGATATCCATATCCGCATCTATTAAAATGAATACGAATATCAAAATATGTATAAACCGAATATAATAACAGATCGATAGGATAATATTCACATTCGTTTTCATTCCTAATAAGAGGACACACAAGGTCAGGCTAACCAGGGTCACCTGACCTCGCCCGACCTTGAAAAGTTGGCAAGAAGGGGGTTCATGCCACATATACATCGGATAGGAGCCGAACACAAACTTTTGCGAGTCAGGTCACAATCCGGTCCAAGTTGGCCCAAATGCTCCAACCAATATATAGTATCAACACTCAAAAAAGATATCCAAAAATCCACTCAAATCCGACGTGGATCCCACGTACCATCCACCACATTTCCATCTTTCTTATCCAACATATTACATTCCATCCTGCAATCAACATTGCCTGCCACCTACAGATTTTGAGAAGTTTTTTTTTGAAAATCTGGAATGGGCCAGTCTTACCTCCCATTTCGTTCTGGTAGTTGCAGCGGCAGGTTTGTGGCGTCGATGCCGAAGAGTCTGGACAGTAGCGTGCGACGGAACTAAGGAGACACGACATTGGTGTGGGACGACACATGACATTGTCGGGTGCAGTGGAGAGCAATGGTGCATGGCAGTCCTGGGGTGGTGGCACGATGACAATGAGGATGGTGGGAATATTATTGGGCATCTGGAAGAGGTGGTACCTGTGGCGCTGATGGTGGTGGTGACACGTGCAGTGGTGCCGATGATATTGGTGATGCATGTGGCGACGTCGGTGGTGGTGGTACGAGGGTGACGACAATGATTGTGTAGTGATGGTAATGGCAGATTGGAGGAAAGGAGAATGTAGGTAGTTCTGATGACAGGTGTGGGGAGGGGGACCTATTGTAATACCCATAACCTCAAAGATAGTCACACATCTCAAAATTAACAAAGTGTGAGGGTGTGTTACAAGTGGTGAGGATTACTACTTGACAACTTGAACTTGAGCATTTTAGGTGGTTATCAACGGATCCATTTAGATTTGTGCCCAACAAGTTGTCAAGTTTTCTCGATAACGGACCGGGGATCTAATTAGCCCGAGACGTTACACATGTCATCAAAATGAACTTCTATGACATGTGGGAAGGGGCACTTGCCATCAAACTAAACGATCCTCGTGACATATGTTGGACCTGACATTAAAATAAACAACCTCCATAGTAGGTGGAAGGACCACCTGCAATCAAAATGAGAAACACCCCCATGATATGTGAAGGGGGGACTTGCCATCAAAATGAATGAACCCATGTCATATCAAAAAAAAACACGGTATTGAACACAAATTAATACATGGTATGTCTCTGGAGACCTACCATTGAAATAAGCTAATACATGATAGGCTGTCGAAGACATGTTATAGAAAATGAGCTACTTGTCATGAGTATAAGGATATCTATTCCGAGATTTTGCATAATGAAGTAACTTCCGACGCATTGCTCGTTAAGGGATTTTGGGGGAAGGAAAAATGGTGATATTGGCAAACTGCAATATGCGGGGCAGATGTCTAATTAGTTGGCTGTACTTGAGAAGCAAAGGTGGGGATGAGGTCAGGAGAGGAGAATGATATTTGGTTGAGACATATTTCTAGCACATGTGAATGGACGAGTCCTTGGTTATATGAATTTAGTCTGTATCGTATAAGACATTGGGAAGTGATCACCATATCCATTTGACTATCTATGACGGGCTTTTCTCGTGATGGGTTCAATCTAAAGTAGTATGAACATCTATCATAAAAAAATCATTTGTCATGAATAACTAATAATGATAAATATATTGGGAGTCAAACAAAGATTGAATGAGATATACATATCTAGTTATCTACAACTTATATTAAGCGGGGGACTCATGTCTACCTTAAGTCAACTTTAGAATCGAATATTTTCGATTCTATCCTTGGACGACATCTCCTAGTGTCGGTTATATCCTCTCCTCAACATTCTATTGCTATACACTGCATCCTCTCCCACCGATCACCACCAACCCTTTTCTCACCCTCTCTCCCTCCATCTACATCTCATCTCTTCTATCGTCTTCTCCCTTTCCTTACCATGTTGATTTCATTTCACGAGTAAGATATTGATCCGAAGGGCCATCATCCGATGTTCTTGAGGGTGCTTGTCGCACTCCAAACATAGTACCACACATAGTAATCACAAAGTGTGGTAGTAGCTTATAAGTAGCGGGGTTACTGCTAAACAACCTAGGCTTGTATTTGGGTTGTGGTTGAAAGCTCCAATCGGACCCAAGCTCAACAGGTTGTCTGGACCAGTAATCCTCAACAACGGATTGAGCATGAGGTACATGAAGTTACAAATGGTATCAAAGCATATTCCCTCTAATAGCGGAAATGACTGCCCAAGAAGTGGAGCCACCCCTACCATACCCTGCCATAGAGTTAGGAGGAAAGGACTATCCAAATGGTAAAAGCCAACACGGTTACTTGCAATAGGTCACGTACCATTGCGCAACGAGGATGCTGCAAACATAAGTGATGGTGATTATAGCACCCCAAACATAGTATCACATCTACTAATTACAAAGTATGATAGTACCTTATAAGTAGTGGGGGCTGCTATTAAGCAACTTGTGCTTAAGTATTTTTGGATGTGGTTGAGTGCTCCAGTTGGACGTAATCGAACATGTTGTTTTGGTCAGTAATCTCCGATAATGGATCAAACTCAAGGCCTCGAGTATTGCAGTGCCTGTCTCACATGGTGGCAAAGAGCGGCAGAGGGTTGCACTCAAGGATAGTGGTAGTGTTGATGGCCATGGGCGACTCCCGATAGCTGTGATGACCTTCCTTCGCAGGTGCTAGAGGTCTAGATAGTCAATGGTTCATAGCCGCGAAATTTGACGGCGGGTTGCCCTCCCTCACCGATGTTTCTTACTTGACTTTGGAACAATTTACTTTCTTCAAATAAAAATGCAAAATTTCTGAACAATATATTCAAATGCGCAATTTTAATATTCATAATAGCACATTCTAAGAGAATAATAATATAATTTACAAAATACAATACTCTGTTTATGTTAACTTAGATTTCTCACCTGATTAATAACAAGTTCTCTAGAAACTTGACGATGATGCTGGGCCGGTCCTCGGCATAGTTTGGAAGTGCAATTGCCTCGAGCCCATTAACTCTAAGGGCTCAAGTTTACATGTGGTTTAATATTTAGTTTAGAAATAAAATAGTGTTTGTCGGTGAAACAACTTACTGAAAAATGGGTTTCGACGAACAACTCAATGTTAAAATCGAAATTTTATGAGATTATATAAAGGTCGGTTGTTCCCTTAAAATAGAATATTCATTTTTATATTTGATGGTAAATATGTTAGGGACAATTTGCTCTTACTAAAAAAAATCATGCAAGGGACCCCTTCGTAATATTAAACACACTAGAGATAATTTGATCTTATTAAAAAATCATACAAGAGTTCATATTTTTCTTTTGCTTAGGGTCCACAAAAAGTCAAGGACGATATGCTGGTTTGCATCTTCCCTCCGTTCATCTTTACATAATACCGGCTTATAGATATTTTATACATGTATACCGTATCCATCCACCACAGTATACAATAATGCAACACATGGCACGCCACAGGATTTTGCAGAATTTCCCCTCATTATTCTCCAACAGTAGTTTGTGAAAAATAACTAGATTATCCAAAATATGGGTGTTGGTGGTAACGGTCCTCTCGCACGTGTGCTCCTTGTGTTCAAAATGCATTCAATCCACATCACTCTTCCAAACAAGCCCATTAAATGGTCCCTGTATTGGATATTACGGAGCCTCATCAATAAGCAATAAACCCCCGAAAGGGGATCCATTTATGAAGCAGATCACATGTGGTCCATGGATCCGTTTAGAAAGGCGACCATCGTGCCAACTACTCTCGCCGCCCTGCCTCCCCTGCCAACCAGCCGATCCCACATGGTGTCCTCCCACTCAATCCTAACCGTCCGTTCAGATCTTCATCGTCCACCTTATTCCCTTGCCCGATTCTATTCCACGCGAACTTTCTTCCAAGAAATTTTGCGTTGAAATCCCTGTGAGCATTTCTTATTGCCATATCCAGTGTCTCACATTTACTTCACTCCCCTTAACAAAGCATGCATAATCTGAGGGTTTTTATTTGTAAAAGATAGTAATTTCTAGGAGTACAAGTAAATATGAAGAAAATGAGGATATGTTATAAATGTTGAAAGAGGCCTCTCAGTAAAATTACCTTTTTAAATGCCCGGTTAAATTTAAATAATTAGGGAAAAGGGGGATGGAGAGAGAAGGGGAAGAATCAAAGGTGTCAGAAGAGGAGGGACTTCTCTCGTTGGAGCAGAACGCAGAGATCTCGATCTCCCTCTCCTCTTCCTCCGCCTCCTCCTCATGGTAATGCATCTTGTTCCCTTTCTCGATCTTAATCTCATCTTTAGGGTTTTGACTTTGCTTCACATGCGCCAATGCCGCCCTCTGATCTCGAATTTGGGAGGGCCCCCGCTCGTTCTAGGGTTTCCGTGCATCGATTTTGTTCGAATTGGAGGGATCATGGTGGTGGATGGCGGATTTGGGTTGGTCCGGTTCTAGATATTTGACGCGTAGTTAGGGTTTGGACGGAATCCGTTTGTGTATGGTTGTTTGATGTGATCGGGAGGCTTCATTGGTTGGGAGGAATGGTTTAGAGTTGTTTGTCTATTTTGTAGTCATTCAATTGGTGGCTTTCGTGCTTGACTTGGTCCCGGTAGTTTTATTGCATCGGATCAAATTAGACATGGGAAAATTTACAGAATTTCTACGTGATGCAGGGGGTGGAGGGCGTAAGTATTAATAACGTGGGATCAATCTGGTTTAACGATCATTTTTTAGCCTTTTACCATTTTTTCCTTGGATGAGATTTGTAGCCTTCTTAGTATTTTTGATAGAATGATTAATAAGTGAAGGTAAAAGTTTATGTAATATAGTCTCAGTGTTACAAAACCAGGAAGGTACTGATGTATTATTCTTTATGGATACATGATTATCAGACTGAATACGATTTTAACAACAACCGCAATTAAGGAACAGTTGAAAGATGTTCTAGTGTAGTGTTAACCACAACTTTGTTTAAGCTGCTATATCAAAGTTAATGAGAAGAGGAGAAATCTATGAGGTGTGAGTTGGTCATGTGCGGTAAGTTAGCATTTGCTGAGATAACTGAAGGAGTGGCCTACTTCTGTATGTTGGATAAGGCCGGAATACCGTGCTAATGTTATTTTATGCAGGAGTTTTTTTCATGGATCTTCTTCAAAATTAAGCTTTAGCTAGTGTCATGCTTCCTCCAAATCCTGTCCATGCTCCTCTTTCTTTTGGATGGGGGGGGGGTATTTTTTAGTCCTTAGGACACTTCAACCAACAAGCAGATCCTTTGTAGGAAACAAGTCACGGTGTTACAATATCGGGAATGTCTATGAGCATCATACTTACATGTTAAGGAATTGTAAATTAGAATCTGTGGGATCCCGTTCATGTTGTGGGGATGGGGGGGGGGTTTGCAAAAGTAGCTGGTCCCTTTGCTCAAGGGAAACTGAAATTCCATATGTTGGCCAAAGCCGGAATATCATACACATGTTCTTATGTGTAGGAGTACTACCGTGGATATCCTAGAGTGTTAACATCATCGTGGTGATGGTGCTGGACATTAGACTTAAGGAGGTGATGGGTATTTTTATTATCTCTTGTAAATAATTTTTGTTCACTATGGACACAATTAACATTGCTTTTAAAATAGTGGATTTTTGGTGGTCAAAAGGCGGGATTTTTTTGAACATGGATTTTTCGAAGCTTATGACAAGCTTGATTGGTGATTTTTGTGGAGCTCATTATTACAGAGAGGCATCATGGATATCTGGATCTCTTAGAAGAAAAGATGTATCGCCCGTATACCTTAGTTATATCCAATGAAGCAGAGAGTTTTTTTCCCAAACTTGTAGATGGGTCTAATAGGGATGCGTGGTTTCTAAGGGTCCGTTGGAGTGGAATGGAATGTCAATGAGAAGGAGAAATCGAGATGTGTGGCAATGATTGGGCTTTGATTAGCCAGATATGGGTTGGTATTTTAGCATGACCGTTTATGGTGAAAATGTGGTGGTGCATCCTAGGGCGCTAGCTGAGAATTGGACTTGTAATTTTTGTTATATTGTGTTAACATGTACTAGTCTTGCATATATTTTTGATGATTAATGGTGAAGTTTTTGGACACACACCCATACGGTGGATGCCCTTTTTCTTTAAAAAAATGATTTCTTGTACCCATTATAACCTTTCCATGTCATTTAAAAATGATGTTCTTCCATATAACTGCTATATTCATTGAGGGTGTTAGAGTTTTGAAAAATATTACAACAGTGTTGCTGAGAGAGAGTTTTCCTGTTGTGCTGAAATGTATTGGGATTTATTTTGATTTTTATGGATGAGTGCAAAGGCGATTATTAAATTAATTTTCACGTATATTAAAATAATAGAACTTGTTTTTGGAATCCGTGCATGAAGGAATGAGGGTTAGTGGGTGCATTGGGGCATTATGCTTGGGGATTAATGAGTTAGTGGTAGGTTAAGTTAATAAACATGAGTCATGACTGTGAATGTGCCTATCTAGAACATATGTATTACTATCTTAGATGAATTCAAAAGAGCTCAAATTTAAATTATGTACGTCGAGGCCCTGGTCAGACTATGGTTTATGAGAAAAGGTTGAGACCTTAAAAAACATTGTTTTTTTAATGGTTTAGATTTTTAAAAAATTCCAATCAAGGAGGGTGGGTCGTCAACTCCTGAGAGGAAGGGTTTAGAGGTTGCCCGATTTTCGTAACTTTCAATACTAACGAAACATGAACGGGTGGGAGTGGGAGTGGGAGCGACGCTGGTGGAGAGGAAGCTGACGAGCATGGAGATCGGAGGGCCTGCTATAGTAGGGGAGGAAGGGGATGTGTGTGAGGATGTGGAGATGAAAGAGTAAGAGATGGCAACGAGGGTCCTTGGAGTTTGCTGGAGGTAAAAAACGCTCGTCGAGGGCAATAAGCGACGTGGCAACATGTTGCTTCTGATGCGGAGCGACTGACCATCTCTCCAAGACTCGAGGCTACTGAGCAGCTTTGTTTTCATTGTGGGTATCCAGGACATCGTTGAAGGGAGTGCGCAACGAGGGGGTCATGTTTGAAGAAGGTGACCACGCTAGCAACCATGATGGCTGTGGAGGTGCACCCCCTGTAGACATGGTGCCGGATGTCGAATGGGCCTCGTTGTTATTGTGACTTTCGATGGAGGCATCAAAGGAGTGCCTATTGGATGGGCTCGTGGTAGGGGAAGGTGATGCAAAGATCCTGAGAAGGTTTCGGGAGAAGATGATGGCGACAACGGTAGGGGGCACCTGCATTGACGCTTTGTGGCTACACGGATGTATGCTTTGCATTAGGGGACTGTCTATGGAGGGCACGAGGGAGGCGATGGCGGGGGCATTGCAAAGTGACCTACAGTCGGAGTCAAGATGATTGATTAAATGGGGAAGGCCTTGATTTCTAGATGGTGGCGTGAGAAGCGAAGAGTCAATGTGGAAGCTTTTGGTGGCCAAGGTTCCGTTGAGGTTCTGAAGGGTGGAGGTGCTGCGACAAATTTGGAGCACGTAGGTGAGGTGGTGGAGATGTGCAGAGTTGGTGCTCTCGATGGGGGTGAGGTGACTTGAATCATCCCTATGTGCCACACAATGGATTAGCCAGAGACCGATGACACTATGGCTTGTGGTCTTAGAAGGAGGGGGGGGGGGTGAAGCGGGTGTCAATCGTCGTCGGGGAAGTCCAAGAGCCAAGTGCGACGACAAGAACCTCAATGGTCAATCAATTGGAGCCCAGTGCAGCAATCTCAAGCTTTAAAGGCAGAACTACTAGTGGGAACCTGATCTCGGATGACTCATATGGTGGTGAAGGTAATCGATAGGGGTGTAAGCGGACCGAACTTGAGCGAACCTACAATCTAGGCTCGGTTCGTTTATTTAATCGAACCTAAACCTATGTTCAGGTTTGGTTCATTTATTTTTGAACAAAATTTGAATCGAACATTTATTCAATCGAATTGAATCCAAGTGAATATTGAACTTGAGAATTTTCTAATGCATGGAAGTGAAAAGAAAAAATATATATAATTAAAATAATTATTCATTCATTTTTTCTTTATCCAACTCTTCTTCATCTTTAAAAAATACATCAATAATGATTCATCTCTTTGAAAAGATATAATTGTAGAGTCTACTTATCTCGCAAATATTCAATTATCCCTAGACAAAATACACTTATCTTAGGACAAAGCCAACTTATCCCGAAATAAGGATCATTTATCCATACAAGGATTTGTAAATAGGTTTGTATCAAACTTTTAACGAATCGAACATGAATGAACCTACAATTTTTAGGGTTGGTACGCTTTTCATCGAGCATAAACTTGTGTTCAGGTTCGGTCGCTTATTTTTGAACGGAACCTGAATCGAACTTCTAGAGAGTGAGTGAATATCGAACTTGAGAGTTTTCTGACAGTCCTAATACGAGCAGAGGGGAGGATTTCTAGCCGAGGATTTCAAGGAAGGTTGGCGACACCGTTACATCGGGCAAAGCCAAGAGTCGGTCTTGAGCACAAGATTTCGATGCCTTGTGTTCATGGAAGGCCGTATCGGCGATATATCGCCGATATATCAATATCGAGAGGTTCGGGGTATCGAAATCGGGGTGTATATCTTTTTACAGGGTTATCAGTACAAAAAATACAAGATATCAACTGATATCGCCGATATTTCGTCGATATCCCTATATATGAATGTTATTATTCATGCAAGCTTGATTCCACTACCCATCTAGCTACACCTAGTATTAAAACAATCTCTGATTTATATACTTTGTTCCAGGTCGGGTATGGTGCGACAGGAGGGTGCATACAATGATTCTTCAACTTGGTGTATATTTACAAGTTATTTCGTGTTGTAAAACTTGAATGAAATCCATTTCCAATATCTATAAGTCAATTCTTCAAAAAAAATCTATAAGTCACGAATCAACATTAATGTCGATATGTTCGAAATGATCAATATATGCAATATAAGCTTTATAGGTGATCGATATGCATGATCTAAGAGTATATTTGTAAGTTATTTAGTGATCTAAGAACTTGGATAAACTCCATTTTCAATATATATAGGTCAACAACTAACAGTACAACCGTATCGATATATACGAAATAAGGTTCATAGATGATCAGTATGTGTTATCTAAGAGAGTAAGAGTACATTTGTAAATTATTTAGTGATCAAAGTACTTGGATGAACTCCATTTTCAATATATATAATATGTCAACAACTAACAATATCAGCGATATGTTCGATATGACCGATATGTGCACTATAAGGATCATAGTCCTCATAAATGATCTATGTGTATTTTCTAGGTGTATATTTGTAGTATTTCATCTTATAAGAACTTGAATGAAATACATTTCCAATATTTATAAGTTAAGAATCAATATTAATATTGATATGTTCGATATGACCGATATGTGTGATACTGATATGTGCGATATATGGTCTATAAATGGACCGATATGTGTGATATAAGTGTGTATTTGTACATTATTTGTTATTTTAATATCTTGGATGACCTTAATTTCTGAAAAATACAAAAAATTGGCTTTTTTGCGTCATTTTCGACATTTCCATCGATATCGTCGATATATCGTCGATATATCCCGATATATCCATTTCCGGGCGGACTGAAACGATATCGATGCGGCCTTCCATGCTTGTGTTGGCTTTGGATGTGGTGAATCAGATGCTGACATTCTCATGGAAACATCATCGGGCACATGCGCTTGATTGGGAAACGAGGATTCTGGAGTATGAGCGTGAGTTGGAAGGAAGAGTGGCATAAGGTAAAAGTTCGGAGGTGGGGCTCGCGGTGACACGACGAGGGGTGGAAGAGGCTACACTATAGGAAAGCTGATGCATCACGAAACAAATAATCATGGATCAATTTTTCATCCGTTAATTAGAGTCTTATTTAATTAGGTTAGATTTATTTCAATCCAATCGAGTCTGTTGCAAATTTTAATATAATAATGAGATTGATTGTGATCTTCAATTAATTATTTAGAGTTAATTAGAGTCCAAATAGGGTAGGTTAGGATTTGAATTTTTTCGCTTTCTATTTTTCTAATCGCTCCCCTCCCATATAAATGGTATGGTGGTATTTTATTCATTCCAGAGTCAATTAAGATTTGAGATTCATTTATCTCTCCCTCTCTTCTCCCTCCGTGCTTCTCCTTCTCTAAATCTCTTGCATCCGGTGAGTTTTCTCTTCTTTGACATTGCAATTTCTTCCACCGAATATTTTTTACCATCCATTTTTTTTCGCTGTTGGAATTTTTCTGTTTGCATCAAAAGCATTGTGATCTAGACAAAGAAGAGTCTTGCTAATGACGAGGAGAAGAGGCTCACTGATGTGGCAACAACGATGATCGAAGAGAAAGAAGCGAAGAGCCTATTCGAGTTGGCGATTACGCAAAGAGTAGGGTTCATGTGGTCGAGGCTTCCCCCTTGGTTTCCTAATGAAGCTGTTATCTTGGAATGTGCGGGGCCTGGGCGAAACAGAGAAGTAGTTGGTGATTGGGTCCATCTTATCTATGTGGAAGATTAATATTGCTTGCGTGGAGGAGACAACTTGAGTCTTGGGACTCGTTGAGATGGAGTTCCACCTCGGGTCCCATCTTAATGAGTATTGAGTTGTGTTAGCGAATGAGAGCTTGGGGGAGTTGCTATTGCATGGAATGCAGACATTTATGATATGGTTGATGATGCAATCACGGTGCACTCGGTCTCTGTGGTCTTGGTGAGCAAGGTTGATCAGTCCCGCTTCGTGGTTACCTTGGTGTACAATATCACAGAAGAATCACAAATTCGATGCCGCAGGATGCGTTACGTCTGATTAGAGCTAGATTTCTAAAGGTGGCATGGCTTGCGAATGGGGATTTTAACATCACTCTTTACGCGAAGGATATGTCAGAGGGAGAGGTACGCAATACCCTGTATCCGGCCTTTCTGGTGAGGTGATGGAGGAGCCTGCTCTAAAGGTCATAGGCGCTTCTAAATGTAAATACACATGGAGAAGTTCGTTATCTCTTTCGCGCATTGACAATTTTCTTCTATCGGTGGAAGCTTAGAGTTGTTTAGCTTTGCTAGTGTGACAGAGTCTTCCCAAGTCAAGATCGGATCATACATTGCTATGTCTTGACTCTTGTAATGTCTGATCATACATTGCTCTGTCTTGACTCTTGTAACGACATGGGGTCTTGGTCATACTTCATATTTGAGCGGTATTGGTTGCCGGAAGAGGGATTTCGTGATATGGTGAGTATTTTCTGATCAGAGTTGGAGGTGGAGGGGTCGACTATGATCAGATTTGCGATGAAATTGGTTCTAATGCGACCAAACTCTCAGAGTGTAAGAGGGAGACTCGTTCTGAGCGTAAGTTAAGGAGGAGTCAGGCGCATGAAGAATTGTGGAGGTTGGAGCTACTAGATGATGAGAGGGAGTTGGATGAGGAGGAGCACATGAGCAGAGCGGTGGTTTAGAAAATCTTGGAGGAAGAAGATGGTGTAAGAGGGAGACTCGTTTTGAGCGTGAGTTAAGGAGGAGTCGGGCACAAGAAGAATTGGGGAGGTTGGAGCTGCTAGAGGATGAGAGGGAGTTGGATGAGGAGGAGCTCATGAGCAGAGTGGTGGTTTAGAAAATCTTGGAGGAAGAAGATCAGAAGTGTGAGTATGCGTGGAGACAAAGGTCGCGCCAGAAATGATTGAAGGAGGATGATGCTTGTTGGGAAAAATGAATAACCTTGTTTATTCCATGAACCCTAGGCTCTCTTATATAGGAGAGTAGCCTATGGGTAAATTACATAAAGCATACTATGAAGAAACAAAATAGAGAAAAGTACATATACTACTATTATTGTATGCGTTAACACTCCCCCTCAAGATGGAGCATAGATCATGCTCAGCTTGAAAGCACACTTCTGAAATGGACCTCGTAGCAATGCCTTGGTGAATATGTCCGCAGTCTGATTCTCTGAGGTAACATGAGATGTTGCAATGAACCCTTTCTGAATCATATCACGTATGAAGTGACAGTCCACCTCAATATGCTTGGTCCGCTCATGGAATGCTGGCTTGTTTGCAATAAACAAGGCAGCCTGATTATTACATTCCAAGTTCATAGGAAGTGCTACATCTAAACATAGGTCTGTAAGCACAACTTTCACCCACATCATCTCTGTAGTAGCCTGGGCCATAGCCCTATATTCGGATTCAGCACTAGATCCAGCTACCACCGTTTGTTTCTTACTTCTCCATGAGACTAGGGCATCTCCAACATAGACAACATACCCTGAGGTGGACTTCCTATCCTTGGGACATCCTGCATAGTCTGCATCTGCACATGCTGAGATAGAGATCCCCTTTCCTTTCTTGAATAGCAGACCTGCACCTGGAGAAGATTTGAGATATCTAAGAATCATATGTATTGCATCCATATGCACCTGGCGTGGTTGCTCCATGAACTGGCTCACACGGCTCACTGCAAATAATATATCTGGTCTAGTGATCGTGACATACAACAGTTTGCCTATCAGTTCTCTATATCTTCTCCTGTCCACCTCCTCTGTGTTATCTTCATAAAGCTTCATGCTGGGATCCATTGGTGTCGTAGCAGGTCGACACCCAAGCATACTTATTTCACTCAACAGATCTGTAACATATTTCCTTTGTGACATGACTAGCCCATATGAATTTCTAGCAAATTCAAGCCCCAGAAAGTATTTAAGGACCCCAAGATCCTTAGTGACAAATTCACTACCCAGCATTTCTTTCGCCTGCCTTATGCCCTGCTCATCATCTCCTGTAATCAAGATGTCATCAACATAAACCATAATGACAATGATACCTCTCCCGGTCTTCTGTATAAACAAGGAATGATCAGCATTGGAGCGTTTATATCCTTGTTTCTCGAAGAGATCCGAGAGCTTCTGAAACCATGCTCTGGGGCTCTACTTAAGGCCATAGATAGCCTTATGTAACCTGCATACCTTGGAGCACTCCCCCTCAACAACAAAACCAGGTGGCTGTTGCATATACACCTCTTCCTGCAAATCTCCATATAGGAATGCATTCTTCACGTCCAACTGATGGAGCGGCCAGTCTCGAGCAACTGCAACTAACAGCAAGATCCGTAGAGTGGAATGACGTGCCACAGGCGAGAATGTGTCAAGATAATCCACCCCGTATGTTTGTGTGAAGCCACGTGCAACCAGACGCGCCTTGTACCTGTCAATAGAGCCATCTGAATTTTGCTTCACTGTGAACACCCACTTGCAGCTCACTGGGTTCACATCTGGAGGTATAGAAACCAAAGTCCAAGTTCCTCTGGACTGAAGTGCTGCCATTTCTTCTTCCATTGCTAGCCGCCATCTACTATCCTGCAGAGCCTCATGATGATTCCGTGGAATATCTATAGCTGAAAGTGCCATAGCAAACGACCTGAAGTCTCCAGATAGCCGCTCAAAAGACACAGAGGCTGATAATGGATATTTGGCACAACTCCTCTTCGACTTCCGTAAAGCAATGGGAATATCCAAATCAGCTGTAGGCTCATCTGGCTCTTGCAACACATCCTGCTCAGAAATGTCGTCAGATCCATCAACATTAATATTTTCATTACATACCATAGGCGAGCTAGTGGACGAGTCATGACCATGAGCTGGAGGAAGCCTGCGGGTATAATGGAACGGGAACGGTGAGATAGGCTGCTGTGGTGGTATCTGAGGTGGTGGTGGTGTCATGTATATGACATCAGGTGGTATAGGTGGAAGCTGCTTGTCTCCTGATGCTGAAAAATACATAACAGATTCAAAAAATGTAACATCTGCACTGATCATATACCGCCGACGCAGAGGATCAAAGCACTTGTACCCCTTTTGAGTTCTGGAGTACCCAACAAAGACACACTTGACAACCCTAGGAGAGAGCTTGTCGGTACCCGGCGACAACTGATGGACAAAAGCAACCGACCCAAACACGTGAGGAGTAAGAGGGAACAGATCCTTGTCAGGATGAATAAGTGAGAACGGAATCTGTTCATTCAAGACAGACGAAGGCATACGGTTGATTAGGTAACATGCAGTAAGAACTGCATCACCCCAGTAGGAATATGGAACATGACTATGTATAAGTAGTGATCTAGTGACATCAAGAAGGTGACAGTGTTTTCGTTCAGCAATCCCATTCTGTTGAGATGTATGAGCACAAGATGTTTGGTGAATAATCCCTTTTGAGTAGTAGTAATTGGCAAGAGTATTGGTGCACAACTCTAAAGCATTGTCACTTCTCACAAGCTTCACAGATGTAGAAAAAACATTTTGTATTTCATTCAAAAAATGGATAATGATATTTCCTGCTTCAGATTTATTTTTCATCAGAAATACCCATGACACTCTAGAGAAATCATCCACAAAAACTATATAAAATCTGTGTCCCTGATGATCAGGTACTCGACTCGGACCCCAGACATCAATATGAAATAACTCAAACTTGGAGGTACTACTCCGACCTGGACGACTGGGAAAGGACGACCTGTGATGCTTTCCCAACTGACATGCCTCACACTGAATAGGTGTGTGAGGGAGACCATAAGGTAAAACTTGACGCAACTTCTGAAGCGGTAAATGACCAAAACGCAGATGCCATAATAAGGTTGATACTTGTCCAGAAGAGGATGAGGATCCAACAAAAGGAGTCTGATTCAGGCGGTATAGGCCTCCTTGCTCATAGCCACGATCAATCACATTGCCCGTATGGATGTCCTGAAAAATCAAAGAAGATGGATCAAAAAATGCCCGACAATGTAGATCCTTTGTAATCTGGCTAATTGACAATAAATTCATTGAGAAATCAGGTGCATGTAGCACATTCTTGAGCTGCATAGAGGATGTCAATCTAGCCTCCCACTGACCAGTGATGGGGGAATGAGTGCCATTGGCAATCACGACTGTCCGACCTGGAGGGATCTGAGTGTATCCTGAAAGCAGACTCTGGTCGCCACATAGATGATGTGTAGCGCCTGAGTCCATAATCCATGGTAAAGTATCTGATCTACTACTGTGGAATGCAAGTATACTACCTGAAGCACTGGTAGAAGCAGAGGCAGAAGCGGCAGCATCAGAATGACTCTCTGTAGTCGGTGCTGGAGTAGATGGTGGAATAATGCCCCTCAGACGAGCAACTAGATCCTCGAATCGTTGATCCAGAATAGCAGCAGACGGGGGCTCTATCTGCTCAGCAGCTCGTGCAGATGCAGGAAATCCGTGCTTCGAGTAGCAGGTATCTTCATTGTGTCCAACTCGGTGACAATATGTGCATGTTGGCCTAGTGCGGCCACCCCTTCCACGAGGTCCACGTCCACGGCCCTGGTGATGAAATCCGCGACCTCTGTTTGCTGCCATGGCTGAGGAATTCTGACTCACAGCTGTTGAGGGAACTGTGATCCGACTCAATCTATGAAAAGCTTCCTCCATGGGAGGAATAGTCGAGTCTGCCAAAATCTGAGATCGTGCCGCCTCATACTCTGGATCAAGTGCAGCCAGGAACACACCCACCATGGTCGCATTCCTGTATGTCTTCTGCTGTTCTGGCATGGCAGTAAGAGGCATGAAGCTATAGAGCTTCTCGAACATCCCTGTCAGTGATGTGTAGAGAAAATGTAAAGGACGACCATTCTGCTTTATTGTGAATATATCATGTTGAAGTTGCAGAATCTTCGTCTCGTTCTTGGCATGAGAGTACGTTGTCGCTAGAACATCCCACATATCCTTGGCTGTGGGTTGATGTAAGATGTCATTGGCAATTTCAATGGCCAATGTACCAGATAGCCAAACCTTGGCATATGCATCATCAGCCTCCCATGAGGCATGGACTCCATTCTTCTCTGCAGGCTCAGGTTCGGTAAGAATGCGCTTCTTACCTGTTGACTTCATCATACTCATGAACTGCATTGCCCACAGTTCATAGTTTGTACCGTCCATCTTGACAATGGGCGCTGGACCACGAAATGCGCCAATAGATGGCATATCAGCCTTGCTTTCTGACATACTGGAGATGGAAGACTGGAGCGATTGACAGACGATGAACTTCGTCTACACTGACATAGGCCGGATTAGTTGCATGTGTAGACCTCAAGCAACTATCCCCATGAAGATGTGCGTGCTACGGTCTTCACGCGCACAAGAGTCACGCACTGGATCACTAAGAAGATGCGTGCACTGGATCACGCACGCAACAGTCATGCACAGATGGTCACGCGCACGAGGCTGCGCACAGGGTTGCGCACCAGAGAACACGCACAGGCGCTAGCGCTATGCGCACAGGCGCTATGTGCGCGCAAACGCTGGAGGATGCGCAGGCGCTGGGATGCGCAGGCGCTGGGATGCGCAGGCGCTACGTGCGCGCAGGCACTGGAGGCGCTACGTGCGCTATGTGCGCTGCAGGTGCGCAGGCGCACGCACTGGCGCAGGAGAGGCGGCGCGGGAGAAGCACACACGCAGGAGGAGGCACGCGAGCAGCAGCACAACCGCGCGTGTGGCGGCGTAGAGGCGGCGCCAATCGAGATGGAAGGAGAAGGAGAGGCCGGCAGGTGGGGTGGGTTAGGGTTAGGGTTTCGAGAACTCCGGTCTAGGACCGTCGCTCTGATACCTTGTTGGGAAAAATGAATAACCTTTTTTATTCCATGAACCCTAGGCTCTCTTATATAGGAGAGTAGCCTATGGGTAAATTACATAAAGCATACTATGAAGAAACAAAATAGAGAAAAGTACAGATACTACTATTATTGTATGCGTTAACAATGCTAATACTACATCTTTCCACATGGTGGCAAACTGTAGAAGGAGAAACTTGATACATTTAGTAGAAATGGGGGTAGAGGAGTTCCTTAGAGGGGTAGCGAGGGCGGTTATATATTATTTCAGAGGCGTGAGCAGACGACTTTCGCATTGTGGGTTGCATTGGTTGGGGTAGGGGTGAATCACATTTTTGATCCCAATGCAGAGTTTTTGACGAGGCAGTTTGGGTTGTTAGAGAGTCAAAAGGTCATTTTTAGGCGAAATCCGGATGGTTGCCCTGGGCTGTATGGCTTTCCTGTCGTCTTCGATGACGAGTTATGGGATCTGATTGTTGAGAAGGTGTTAGGAGCTGTGATAGAATTTGAGGAGAGAAACTTTGGGTTTGATTGGCTTAATCATTCATTTATCTTCTTGCTCCCCAAGAAGGTTGTGGCAACAAGAATTGATGATTATGGATCGTTTGCTTTATCCAATGCGATTTACCTAATTGTGGCCAAATTGTTGGCTAATCATCTGAAGGATGTGGTGAACAAGATAATCTCACCAGCCCAAAGTACCTTCTTGCATGGTCGGCAACTCATGGACAATGTAGTCTTGGCTACTGAGATTGTAGTAGATTGGCACAAGAAGAAAGTAAAAGGTGTTTTATGGAGGGTGGAGTTTTCAAAGTCTTATGATTGTGTAGACTTGCACTTCCTTTGGGCTTCTCTATATAGGTGGGTTTTCCTTATAGATGGGTTTTGTGGATGAAGAGATTTGTCATGATTGCGTCTTGCACTGTTCTTTTGAATGGTAGCCTAAGGGAGGATTCTTTTAGCCTCAAGTTCTCAACGTGGTGTTCATCATGGTTATTCATTAATGTCATTACTTCTTGTTCTTGCGTATGATGCCTTGACGATCATGGTAGATCAGGCTATCTCGGGGGGCTTCTACATTGGTTACTCGAAGGATGAGATCTCTATTCCCATCCTCCAATATGCGGATGTCACGATATTTTTTTGCGGGGAGGGTGGTGACAGTTGTAGAGGCTTATTAGTGGTCATGGTCATGGACATTTTCGGAACTATTTTTGGTTTGATGCTGAACATGGATAAGTCGGAGTTCGTTCCTTTTTGTTTGATGGATATAGAGATTGATTTGTGCGCAAGCTGGCTGCGATGGATGTGCAAGGACCTGGCGCTACATTACCTTGGCTTCTTGCGGGTGGCTGGTCAGATGTGCTGCTGACTGGTTACCGGTGATTGAGAAGTTGGAGCAAAAACTAACCGGGTAGAAGTCTGTTTGCCTATGTAGGGGTGGCAGACTGGTGCTGTTGCGCTCCGTTCTATTGGTAATCCCTATTTTCCTATCCTCCAGGCTGATTTCTATTGGCATTATGAAGAGGTTTGAGACCATCATGAGGCATTTTTTTGGACTTCATCTGGGTAATCTAATGGGTATCCTCTGATGGATTGGAAGATTGTGTTGTGCCCAAAGGAGGATTTGGGCCTTGGCATGCGTAGCTTGGAGGAGATGAATGAGGCCTTGCTTGGCAGGTGGATCGCCCGTATTTGGGGCAATTATGATAGTCTGGTGTGCAATCTTGGAACATGACATGCATCCTTTTATGAGGCATGCGGTTGGGGACGAGATAGGTTTCCGCTTTTGGACATATGATTGGAGTGAGGGTAGGACCTTGTACGCAAGGTTCTCGCGACAAAAAACATTGATGGGACATATGGACTGTTCGGTGGAGGAGGTCTGGGAGTCTACAATTTAGATCTGAGCTCTCAGAGTAACGTGTATAGGAGTTATTGATTTTGCTTATCGAACTCGATGAGGTAACGAGGCCCACGGATGGGCGGGATTGGTGGATCTGGAGGGATGACTCATTTTCAGTTGGGATGGCTTACATGGATCTGAAGGTCCTAAGTGTCCTGGATGTTTGGAGGTTGTGGAGGATGATGCTCCTCTTTTCTTTACTTGTGGGAGTTCTGTGGAGATCTGGAACTGTGTTGGGAATCGAGCTGTGCACACTGCTAGTGTCCCTAGTTTTTGGTGCTCCATTGGACGGGTTGGAACGTACAGAGAAGGATGGATCGAGGTGTGTAGCTGTGATTTGGGTACTTTGGTTAGTCAAAAATGGGGTGGTGTTTCGCCTGGATTGTTTCTATGCTGAGAATGTTGTGGCGATTTTTTAAGATGAAGGGAATTGCATTGGTTGATTGAGAGACAATGACAATGCCAATCAAGGGGGTGGGTTGGGTATGTTGCGCATTGGTGACATGAACAATGCATTACTGTCAAAATGGGTGATGAGGATCCGGGGAGACGGGACATACTTGCCCTCGCGATTGATGATATCCATTTACTTGGTTTCACCCAGTCTGTATGCTCATTGTGAATGCAGGGACTTCTCCGACCACATTGTGGAGGGGTATTTGGTTTCTTTTTCAAGATGTAACTACCTCGATGCAGTCTGTTCTTGGGAATGTAAGGGGGTTCAGATTCTGGAGGGACAACTAGACAGATGAAGGAGCGTTTTGCGATTTGTATATTAGGTTGTTTGCTTTAACCACAAGGGAGGCATGTGTGGCATATGTGTGGTTCGAGGGTGGTCTTTGCCATCTACTTTCGTGACGGATTTCTCAGATCAAAGGATAGAGGAGTTCCTTTGCCTTTCGAACATGTTAATGAGGATGGAGGAGACCTAAGATGACAAAGATTCATGGTGCTGGAGTGATGTGATTTTTGCTATTAAAATGCTTAAAAAGTTATTTCTGGACCAGTTGTGCCGGTTTATGAGGACATCTCTCAGGATTATATTATAATGTGAGGATGGAAAGTATCATTTGTGTATAAACAATAAAAAGGTGGATGCTCTGTGAGAAAAGCTGAGGACAGGAAAATGGAGTCGTTCAAGAAAACAAGGCAATGGTCCAAAAAAAAGGCAATGACTAAAAATGATTCAAAGAAGCGGTACACCACAGTGGTTAAGGGCCATATTTTGGGCTTAAGGGCCATGTTTTGGGCCTAATAGGCCAATATACGAGAGCAACTTTGGCCAAACATGCCACAGCTTCTGAAGCAAAAAAGGAGCCCATGGAAAAAAGTGAATGGCTTGCAATACCGAAAAATGCCAGGAGGTTGAATCAATGTTTGAGAAAAAAGAGAATGGTTGAAAACAAATGGATATGAAAAAAAAGGGTCTCCTATCCGTATTGTGAGATGGTGATTGCATCCGTGAAAAATGTGGGCTTTTAGACATGGTTCTACTCCTTGGAGGCAGAGGTCATTTATGATGAGGAATGCGAGAAGAACTTGATGTGATTGTTTGACATCTTAGGCCCTATCATTCCCGATTTGACCCAAAACATGTCTATCCCAATTCCATGGGCATCCTAAAAAATCTTTGAAGCATTTTGAGGAGGCTTTAAGTGCAATGCCATTGTACATCCCTTAGTTGCAAGTGCTGAAACGATCATAATATGTTTTGAAGGCTGAAGGTGGTGTGTGGTCCTTTTCCATGGTGTTTGTCTATATCCCTGAGATAAGGATGCTTGAAGAGGTTTTAATGTCCATGAGTAGCTCACATGGAGTAGGTTGACGTGAGGTAATGACTACGAGTAGTTTGATACCGATCTCAAATATGGTTGTACCTAAGGTTTGAAATAACAGTATTGATATCATATTGCAAGGTATGTGGAGAGATATTTTGGGGCATATGGCAAATATAACGAGAAATATAAAGAGCACCTTAAAAAGTAATTTTCTTGTGAAATAATATCGTCTTAGTTTTCCTAAAAAAGACAATCTTTGTTTTTAAAATAACTAATAATATACAAATACACTCTTATATGCATAAATGGTGTATATTTGGTGCTTTAGTAGTACATTAGCATTCATCACATAACCCGTCGAGAGATATCCGAAAGAAAATAGGGAAACGTAACAACATATGGATTATAGAGTACACCCTTAATAACCGCAATGTCTAAAAATGAGGAGATATAGAAAAAAAATCTTACTTGACTGATTGAACCAATCATGATCAAAATCAGGAGTTTCATGATGCATTTACATGATCTCCGTATTCTTATTGTTGCTTCTGCCATAATGCCTCCATGTAGTCACAAAAAGGTTCTTCCATGTCATATAAGAATGTATGGTTTTGTAATCCATCACGTAGAATGTATGGTTTTGTAATCCATCACGTAATTCTTATATCCATGTTCATCCATTATTGATGGATCCATGCGTGAATAGATATTGGTGGCATTAAAACTGTAACCTGTACCACTGGGTGGGATGATGAGAGAATGTCAAAGGAAGTGGGAATCTCATGAAGATGATGTTGAAGTAAGAGACAATCTCGGTGATTGGATGTACTTGATCAGGAGGAAGCATTGTTGTGTTAAAGTCAGTAACGATTCCATAACGAACGCCATCAAATTTGCTTGTCTCGTTCTAATACTTGGAGTTGGTAGTATCACCAAAAATCTTGATAGCTTTGACCACCATAATAATACCAATGGCCATAGAATTAATGATTCTTAAGAGGAGGATCATAAAAGTATTCAAGAAACCTACCATATGATCTTGTTTCATGTTGAGATATCCACCTATAGATAATGATGTTGCTCCACAACTATATCCGAATTTCCTCCCATATTCGTATTTATGGAAAAAGGTGATGATTATGTATATATGTTTCTTGATATAGATGCATGTATGCATGTGCGATAGACATTTGCTTATAAACTAATATGCTAATGTATGATAACTTTTATATTACTCTTTAAATTATATGATTAAAATCCATAAAATAACTTATATGTTTCATATATCATTTCTACCGTAAACAGTATATTATTTCATGTTTTATTGTAATTTTAAGCTATCATTTTTTTTTATTTTTTTGAGATTTAAAATATAGAGGAAATAAATTATTTGCATTTATTTATGTCCTAATGTACCCTCGAATGTATAAATTGATTATGAAGGACAATAAGTGATATTTCACATTTTGTTAATATTTATTGTATTCAATGAACTAAAATATTTGACCTGATTTCATTATTAAATATATAGTCCACACCTCATTTCAACCAGATAGTCGCTTTTAAGTTATCTTTCGTCTTGTGTGTTACATGTTTGTTGCCTTGCTAGCTATTGCATATCAATTTAACATCCTTGCCAATAAAAGATATAACGAAGAAGGAAAAGAAACGAAGAACACTCGTTGATTTGCCATCCCGAGCCTCTCTACGACTCCGACCTTCTCCTCAGCACCCATCTGAAGGGGCCATTGATGTTGAATGTCCCCATGCTGTGAATGACGTCAAATCTTTCCCTCGAACTCTACAGGATGCGAAGCCAACAACACTCATTGTTGCATCTTACGACTCTGCCGACTGCTATTGCACATCAACACCCTATGTCTGTCACCTTTGCTTCGACAAGCATGTGATAGCCCAAAAATTATACCACCTCTAAGCTATCCTCCACTTCAATGAAGGGTCCTCTCTCTTGCCCTAACCTTGAGCTCCATCCCCTTGATTGTTTCAGTTAGGATTGAGGGCCACAACGACCCTTGTCGACGATTCTTGCCAATTGAAGGGCCACTGTCCACATTAAAGATGGATGTTGCTTCCACTTTCACCCCTTGTCAATGCATGCAATAGTCAAAGCAGCTATGATTGAACTTGCTTCCGCGTTAGGTGATTGGCGTTGCCGCCGCATGTGCTTGAAGCTACCATACGCGTTGCCTACCATGATATCTGTATGGTTGATTGAATCTTTGTGCAATTGAAATGACCAAATATTGTTATTCACTTCCACATACCGTATGAGGTCATGACCCAAGCTGCCACGCCTGTTTCCACTGGATATGAAAGGTTTCTGCAAAAGCTGGCGATGTCATGATTGCGATAAAAACCTAAGAGGGTTTCCATACCTAGGAATCAAAACTGACGCAGTTTGGATTTTCAAAGAAGAACATGTATTATGAAAACGACAGAGGGTAAGAATAAGAAAGACAAACACATTGACCGTGTGGGGTTTGGGTGGGAATGCACGAGATGAGGGAGGGAGCACGTCAAGTCATGTAAAGGAGAAGTAATGGATTAAGGAGATTGAATGGTAGAGGAGAAGAAAGAAAATTAATGAGAAAGTGGTAAATCCAGTAGCCAAATCATAATTCATTTATTCAATATATGCCCCTTTACAAAAGTATGTGTTTTTTTATTCAAAGCCAATCCCAATCTAGAGGCAAGACTTGGACTAAAAGAAGA
This sequence comes from Ottelia alismoides, assembly GCA_037367405.1. Taxonomy (NCBI): domain Eukaryota; kingdom Viridiplantae; phylum Streptophyta; class Magnoliopsida; order Alismatales; family Hydrocharitaceae; genus Ottelia; species Ottelia alismoides. The sequence continues at coordinate 832,398 of JAZKJV010001145.1, forward strand.
ATCCCTACATGAAAGGATACACCCTTATTATTCAATTTAAAAAATTAGAAAAGACTTAGACTGCATCTGTTAACTCCATCTTTGGAAACTTGACTTCGACGGGTTAAATTCTGGTGTTGACGTAGGAATTGCCAAGTTGAGAAGATGATGGCTAAAGTTGCTATTGAGGGGCTTTGCTGCAACTTTGCAAATTGTGAGGTCTTTATTTATAATTGTCCCCATTTCAAAGTCCATTTTCAAGGATACATTTTAGAGAGTACCTTTTCAATTTTCTTTATCTTTTCTTGTTTTCTTTTGAGATTTAAATAACATGAAAATCTTAAAAAAGAACCTATCAATGCTTCATGCGTCAAGACCCTTTTTACCATGGAGCTTGGCATGGTTATCAGACATGATGTCATATTGTGCTAATTGAGTTGGATAGTTGTTGGGGATGGTGGGAACATAGATAAAAGAGGGAGGATGCTACAGGTAGGCAGATGGCTCATGGTGATGGAGAATGCTCGGATGACATGCTTTCAACGGTGATAGCGTCGAAGGAAGAGGAAGGCGTTTAGGGCCACATCGACGAGCATGTGGGGGCATACAAATGGAGGCTTTGTTGAGGCGGAGATGGAGTAGTAGGTGTGATCAATGGCTTGAGTGGCTGTTTTGGTGGTGGTAGGGGTTTGGTGGACCTTGCATTTTGTAACGAGGTGATGTGGTGAATGTTGGATGGTAAAAGCTGGAGTTGGTGGCGAGGGATGGTAGGGGGCTTACTAGGATGGGGAGAGAAGTCCACAAATGATGTATGTTCGACGAAAATCTCAATAAAGGACATGAAGAAAAAAAGGAGCGTGGCTGTTGGTGTGGAGGTTGAGCAGTGGATGATGGTGAGGGGCGACGTATGATTATGAAGATGGAGATGGGATTTGTGCAAGGAATGGGCGGTGGTTGAGCTGGCTATGATTAATGAAAAAATGGCGGAGTATGGGAGGCAGAGTAGGAGTGGGAGTGCGGGTAGTTGTTGAATGGTGATAAATTAGTGGAGAAGACTTATGCCACACCTTCTATGATATGGCTGAGTAGATAGAAGATAGGCAGGGAAGGTAGAGTGGGGCTGCCATATTGTGGAAACCAAATGAAAACCTACTTTGTTACCAAATAGCGCAGTCTATATTTTCAAAGGGGGAGAGCTGGATAAAGAAAAGTGAGAGAGGCAAAAGAAGAATGAGAAACACATCGGTCGTACGAGGTTTTTGGGCGAGGAATGTGAGGAGACACACAAGATGAGGGAGGGATCACATTGATACATGTTTGAGGGAGAAGAAATAGAGTCGAGAAGGGGATTGAAGGGTAAGGAATCAAATGAAACCAATGAGGAAGAGGGATAAAGCCATTGACTAAACAATAGTACATTTATTAAATTTATGCCCCCTTTGACAAAAGTATGGGTGATCTTAATAAAGCCAAACCTAATCTAGAAGCATGCCTCTTGGGCTAAAACACACATTTTCTCACTATTATTTTTTTCCAAAATTGAAAAATACGACTTGGACTTAATTATTAAAAGGGGATTACTATGGAGTAGAAATATTGTAGCTATGCCCTTTCGGTTCAATTTTAGGAATGGTTAGAAAGGGGAAGGATTACAGAGTATTTCTATGAAAGAATCGGATGGTCATGCCATCCTACATAGGTCTCGGTGCTATGGAAGTTCTTTATACTAAATATTGCCTTGATCTCCTATGTCAAACAACCTATGATTGCACCAATTGCACGTTTCAATAACAATAGAAGCACCTCATTATTTTTTGACCTGTAATCTTGTGCAAATTGACGACTTCCCATGGAAACTACATCCACGTCATATGCACCATCATTATTTTTCAACAGCCGGTTCAATATGAAAAATTCATTTCATGTTGCTCTTGATGATACATCAAATCATAAGGAGTTGAGTATTTGAAAGAAGATTAGAATTAATGCATTTGCACAATAGTGGTTTGATATAAGTAGGGCTTAGATGATTTATTGATTTTTTTGACTCCATTTATGCAATTTTGTTTTAAGATAAATTGATATCAATTATTGATATCCAATTTCCATTGTAGATCTAGATTTATTTAATTGGAGTATATTATGAATTGAATCCATTGAATTCCAATAAGGATTTGATTATGATTTAATTTTAGTTTATCATAACCTTTTTTAATTCATCTTCTCTTAAGGCATAGTATGCTTTTGTATGATCACTATGAGTTCAAGAAATTGGAGTTTGACTCCACTATTCCCCTTTTAATTTCATGTGTAATCCTACCCCTCATTGGCATTCTTTTCTCATCCTGCAGTGCTTATCACGTTCTTTCTCTCCTCCCCCCATCTCTAAACTGTCATTTGCACCATTAGCAGTGAAATATTGTAGAATATAGTACTCTATATGGTGAGATGTGAATCCAATATAAGGAGAGGCTAGAATTTGGGCGAGAATGCAAGAGACCAAAATACATAAATGCCCTTGAAGAGATGAACTCAAATCCTAGCACCCAAACCCTAATACCCCCTTCAAGATGGAGCTTAAACATCCTTTATGCTTAACTTGTCATAACAATGCTCGAATAAGGCTTTTGGAAGTGCCTTGGGAGCATATATGCCATTTGATCTGCAGAAGAATGTCTGCTTTGTCCTCCCTGACCGGCACACATAGTAGTCTCTCTCTCTTAACAAAAACTAGATGTTAGGAGACTACATCTCATGATGAGATTTCCAGTGTAGTGGTAGTCAACTTCCACATGCTTAATGCTCTCATGAAACATGTGATTGTTTACTATACTCATATTAGTTATGATGTTGCATCATAGCTCCGTAGTCCGTAATTATGGTGGAAGATATGTGAATATATGTAAGAATTGGTGGATGTACTACATATCTGTAGCAGTTTGGGCATCACCATATATTCTTTCACTCTTTCCACTAGGATGAGAGAAAAATTGCATGTTTCTTACTTTTCCATGTGGGTAGATTGCCCCTTAGATTTGTACATAAATTTCTGGTAGGGTTCTAATATGTTAGGAATCAAGCATAATCAACATCATAATATGCATAATCTGCAGTAATGTCCAAAGATGAACTCACAGTAACGAAGAGCCCTCTCACTTGGGCTACCTTGATGTACCTCGTTATCATCGTAATGACATCCCGATGGGCATGTGTTGGCCTTCTCATGAACCGTCTAAGTTTTCTTAATGTTAGGGAAATTTCAGCTTTGTTGATTATGAGGTAGAGAAGCTTTTCCACTTGTATGTGATGCTTTTCTATTTATTCTCTTCATATAGTCGAGCCTTGGGATTCGAGATGGTTTGATACTTAACATACCCACTATATGTAGTACGTTCTCTGAGAGAGTAACTCTTCTCTTGCTGTAATCTACCTCAATTAGAGGAAGTATGTCAATGGACAGATCCTTGATCATGGAGTGACTAACTAGTAAATTCTTCGTAGCCTTGAGCTTTTGCTCATCATCATTTGTGAGAACGATGGCATCGATGTAGATCAACGAGACAACTGTGCCTTTCTCAATCTTGTTGCTAAAGAGTCTATGGTTTTTTTGACTTGACGAAACCATTGCTTTCTAACACCTTAGTGAGCTTCTAAAACCATGCTCTATGACTCTTCTTAAAGTCGTAGATGATTATCTTCAACAAACATACCTTGTGACATTCCTCATGAACCTCAAAACCGGATATTGTTGCATATGTAGTACCTCTTCTAGAACTTTATATAGAGGAGCATTGCTTATATCCAACTGATGGAAAGACCTATCATTGTGTATGACCCTAGAGAGTAGATACTGACAAAGAAGTCCACCTCGCATGTTCGGGTGAACCCTCGACCAACCAATTTGGCTTTGTGCATAGTAATAGCCACATGGGTCGTACTTTATCGTGGATCCAACCTCCCTTGAACCAACAAATATGGTTGAGTATTCATCGAAGCTTATTGAATTTTTCCTAAACACCTTTCAAATGAATAGGCTAATTGGTTTCACTTATGTGAACTAATTTGTTTAGTTAGCCCATGTTAGAGTTATTATATTTGCATTTATATTTGTAACCCTTTGGGTTTCGTAACACCCCATGACCTATCGGGTTCCGTAACCCTCTGTGACCCTTCAAGTTTTATAACCCCATGTGACCCTTCGGATTCCGTAACTCTTGTACTCTCTAAGGTTTTCTCTCTATATAAGAGACCCTACCTCTATGGAATAAATATCTCATTCATTTCTCTTCTCAACAGCCCCAAACCCAAGCCCGATCTCAAGACAATTAGGTCATGCTCGGGTTGGCCCAACATCATAGGCAACTAAACAACCATCCATAGCTACTACACATGTGCATTTATTCGTGATTGCTCATAGCTACACACATCCAACACATTTGGCATGCTTATTGGCTTGCCATGTAGCAACTGCCTTGGAAACATCTATGGTTTCGAGAATAGATTGCTACTAAATGCAACAATATGTGAATGGATTTTAACCTTGGTTAATGTTTATGATCCAGAGCCCAAACATTATGTCTATAGTTCTTCGTAATTTAGACTTTACCAGACATTACAAACCTAACATGTTTTGGGGGGAATTTCTCCATAAATCAAACTTGAGTTTTGCTTAGATTATTATGTATCTATACTTTTTTCTATAATTGGTAAGATTGTTTTCTATGTGATCAGAAAATTCCTTTGAAAATCTAAGGAAAATATAACAAAGCATCCTTGATGTCTCTTTCTCATAAGACTAAGGGCTAAAAAAACAAGAAAAAAATCAAATCGCACCATCTCTGTAATAGGTAAATGCCTCCTTTTCTCCCTGCATGCTATATGGATATGAGTGTTGACATGCGAACTATAGACATGTACAAATAATAACAATATCAATCAAGGTTGTAGCATACGGTAGTTGGTACTCGATCGGCGGGATAAGTAACTAATGATTAATCGACAGTCGGGCGACTAATCAGATTTAGTCGGCCATTAGTCAGTTTTGAATTTTTTAATTATTTTAAATATATAAATTATTTTTATACACATATTCTTATGTTGGGAAAAGATGAATCGTTGTTTATTCCATTACCCGTAGGATCTCTTATATAGGAGGGTAGCCTATGGGCAAATTACATAAGACATACATAAGTGTTGGAAAAGAGTCTTTGATAATCATTCAGAAAACCCTAGGCTCTCTTATATAGGAAGAGACCTTAAGGGTAAATTACAGAGAGGTCCATATAAGATAAAGAAATAACAACAAGCTACATAAAGAAATAATAAAGCTACGAAATATCTCTACACTCCCCCTCAAGGTGGAGCATAGATATCGATCATGCTCAGCTTGGATGAACATCTCTGGAATGGTCCTCTGAGCAGTGGCTTGGTGAATACATCTGCAGTCTGATCTCCTGAGCTCACATGTGCAGTAGATATCAATCCTCTCTGGATCAAGTCCCTAGTATAGTGGTAGTCAACTTCAATATGCTTGGTCTTTTCATGGAAAGCTGGATTGTTGGCAATGAACAATGCTGCCTGATTGTCACACTGAAGCTTCATAGGTAGTGGCACAGCTACATGTAGATCTTCTAGTATGGAACGAACCCACATCATTTCCGTGCTAGCTTGGGCCATGGTCCTGTATTCGGATTCAGCGCTGGACCTTGCCACAACTGTTTGTTTCTTGCTTTTCCAAGAAACCAGAGAGCCTCCAACAAACACCGCGAACCCTGAGGTTGATTTTCGATCCTTAGGGCATCCTGCATAATCTGCGTCTGCACATGCTGAGATAGATAAGTCTGTGCCCTTTCTGAATAGCAGCCCTGACCCTGGAGAAGACTTCAGATACCTCAGTATCATGTATATAGCATCCATGTGAACCTGTCTTGGCTGCTCCATAAATTGACTCACCCTGCTAACTGCAAATTGAATGTCTGGGCGAGTTATGGTTATGTAGAGGAGTTTTCCCACCATTTCTCTAGATCTCCTCTTATCTTTTTTTTTGAAACTTAGATCTCCTCTTATCTACTTCATCAGTATCACCATCATACAACTTCACACTAGGGTCCATGGGAATACTTGATGGTTTGCATCCATCCATGCCAGTCTCAGTCAGGAAGTCAGTAATGTACTTCCGTTGTGTCATCACCAAGCCCTGTGCATTCCTTGCAAATTCCAACCCCAGAAAATATCTTAGGGTCCCAAGATCCTTCGTAACAAACTGACGGCCTAGGAATGCCTTCGCCCTTTCTATGCCCTGAGCATCATCTCCTGTAACAAGAATATCATCCACATAAACCATATTGACAATCGTACCTGCCGATGACTTCTGGACAAACAATGAGTGATCGGCATTTGACCTCTTGAATCCCTGTTGCTCAATCAGGTTGGACAGCTTCTGGAACCATGCTCTTGGACTCTGTTTGAGGCCATATATCGCCTTGTGAAGTCTACAGACCATATGCTTCTCCCCCTCAGCAGTAAACCCAGGTGGCTGCTGAATGTAGACTTCCTTCTGCAAATCTCCGTACAAAAAAGCATTCTTGACATCTAGTTGAGATACACTCCAATCACGTACCACGACAACAGCTAAGAGAATACGAATTGTGGAGTGTCTCGCCACTGGAGAGAATGTATCCATGTAATCCACTCCGTAGGTTTGTGTAAACCCACGGGCGACCAAGCGTGCTTTGTACCTATCCAAAGTGCCATGGGCATGGTATTTGACCGTGAATACCCATTTACAGCTCACAACGGATGCATCAGAAGGTGCAGGTACCAAGGACCATGTGCCACGAGACTGTAAGGCCCTCATATCTTCTTCCATTGCTAATCTCCAGCATTCATTCTGCAAATCTTCCTGGTATGTCCGTGGTATATCCACGGAAGACAAGGCTGTGGCAAATCTCTGAAAATCACCAGTGAGACGGTGAAAAGAAACCTGTGAGGCAAATGGATAAGAGGCACATTGCCTCCTCTTCTTCCGAAAAGCAATTGGAACATCAAGATCATCATCTGCTGTACTGGATGGGCTAGTGTCTGCCTGTACTGAAGGATCCTGCACATGTACTAAATCTGACCCGTCAATAGTAATGCCATCTGAACATACCTGAGGCGTGATGATCGGCTGCTGTGTAGTCTGAGCAGGACCTGACCGGCGTGTATAGAAATTAGGAAACGGTGATATGATAGGTCGTGGCACGGGCAGTGATGGAGGTGGTGGCGTGGAGACGGGCACAAGGGATGACTCAGGTGTACTCAATGAAGGTGGTGGAGGAACATAGATATCATTAGTGGTAGTGGAAGGTACCATTCTGTCACCTGCAGGAGAAAAATACGTGACAAACTCAAAGAAAGTGACATCAGCGCTCACGAAGTATCTCTTAGTTGTAGGATCATAACACCGGTAACCCTTCTGAGTCCTGGAATAACCTACAAAGACGCACTTGACTGCTCTAGGAGAGAGTTTGTCAAGTCCAGGAGATAGGCGATGCACGAAACACACGGTACCAAAAACACGTGGAGTCAGAGAAAATAATTCCTTGTCTGGAAAAGTAAGTGAGATAGGTATCTTCTCACCAAGAACTGAGGATGGCATTCAGTTGACCAGATAACAAGCAGTAAGAACATCATCGCCCCAGAATGAGAGGAGCACAACTCTGAATCAACAATGTACGAGTAACATCCAAGAGATGGCGATGCTTTCTTTCTGCCACACCATTTTGTTGTGAGGTATATGCACAAGTAGTTTGGTGAATAATACCCCTTGATGAAAGGAATTGTGAAAGTGAGCGTGTACAAAATTCAAGGGCATTATCCGTCCGAACATATTTGACAGAGGAAGAAAAAACATTGTGCACTTCATTAATCAAGTTCTTGATCACATTTCCTGCTTCAGACTTATTTTTCGGAAGAAAGACCCATGACACACGAGAGAAATCATCCACTACCACAAGATAAAACCTGTGTCCCTGATGATCGGGAACACGACTCGGACCCCATATATCTATATGTAACAACTCAAAAGGGGAGCTACTGCTCCGACTCGGACGACTAGGGAAGCTCGACCTGTGATGCTTCCCCAACTGACACGCTTCACATCGAAATGACGAACTAGGAGAAATCTGCGGCAGTAGATGGTGCATTTTCTGAAGTGGAAGGTGACCAAACCGGAGATGCCAAATGTACGGAGAGACTGGCCCATCAGAGTGAGAGGAGATGCCAGCATAGGAATCCCGAACCAGTCGATATAAACCATTCTGCTCAGAGCCACAGCCAATCACCTTGCCCGTGAGTATGTCCTGAAAAATGAGAGAAGACGGGTTAAATATAGCACGACAATTCAAATCCTTCATAATCTGACTAATAGATAGCAAATTCACCGAGAACTGAGGAGCATGCAGGACGTTCTGTAGTTGCATAGTGGAAGATAGGAAGACCTCCCCCTGTCCAACAAGAGGCGAATGGGTACCATATGCTATCTGCACTGAACGGCCGGGAGGAATGTCCCTGTAGGCCTGTAGTCTTCCTCTATCACGACAGAGATGATGTGTGGCTCCGGAATCGATAACCCAGTTAGATATATCATGAGTAGTAGATCTACCTGAGGTACTCGCAGCAGTGGATAAACTTGCAAAGGCAGTGGCAGCAATATCCGAAGAACCACCAGACAAATCCCCGGACGCTTGTGGCATAATATCTCGGAGACGGGCCACAAGTTCGTCAAATCGATTATCTGCAGTAGAGGCTAATGGAGACTGAGAGTGCTCTGCAACACGTACCGATGCTGGAAATCCATGCTTAGAATAGCATGTGTCCTCTGAGTGTCCTGTGCGATGACAATAGGAGCATGTCTGACTGAAGCGACCACCCCTTCCCTGTGGTCCACGTCTACGTCCACGACCATGACCAGAAGGCAGTCCACCTCTCCCACGCGAAACTGCCATCGACGATGGGGGTGGAGTAGAAGAGCTGGAGGAAACTGGAATGCGACTGAGCCTTCTGTAAACATCCTCCACTGGAGGAATAACTGCATCCGCTAGGATCTGGGACCGGGCGGCATCGTACTCAGGATCAAGAGCCGCAAGAAGAACACCCACCATGGTGGCATTCCGAAACGTCTTCTGCTGTTCAGGAGTAGCATTGAGAGGAATGGTACTGTATAACTTCTCAAACATCCCTCTTAGGGATGTGTACAGAGAATGGAGAGGTCTGCCGCTCTGCTTCATTGTGAAAATGTCATGCTGAAGCTGCAACATCTTTGTCTCATTTCGCACCTGCGAATAAGTAGCGGCAAGGATGTCCCACATTGCCTTGGCAGTGGGCTGATGAAGGACATCGTTAGCAATCTCCATTGTCAATGTACCAGATAACCAGACTTTCGCATAGGCGTCGTCAGCCTCCCATGAGGCACAGATCCCTGTCTTCTCTGCAGGCTCATCCTCGGTAAGAATATGTTTCTTACCATTAGACTTCATGAGGCTCATGAACTGCATAGCCCAGAGCTCATAGCTAGACCCGTCCATCTTCACTATTGGCGCAAGACCTTTGAATGCGCCGGTGGAGGGGAAATCGACTTTCGATTCTGATATACTGCTGCTTGGAGAAGAACGAGGGTATATAGACACGTTGATAAATGTCTACACAAACTGCATCGGATTTGAGTGCGTATGTAGACGTTTACGCACTCAAACCCACATATCGGATGAAGAGAGAGCTAGGGCACGCCTTAACGTAGGCTTACAACCCTTTAATCGGCTAACAGGTGCCGACCGGTGGACTGGGAGCCGCTGATCTGATTTGCGGCTGTGCTGGAAGGGTAGGACAACCGGGCTGGAGGGCTAGCGCGACACCTGGGACCTCCGGGGCTGGGTTGGGGCCGCCTTGTGACCTAAGGCAGCAGGCGAGGAGGTGCTGGGGGCCGCCTGGAGGCGAAAGGCGGCAGACGGAGATGTGCTGGGGCCTTCGGTGGCGGTCTAGACCCGCTGGCTGGGGGCTGGTACCGTCGTTGGTGGGCTAGGAAGAAGTCCTAGGGCGGCGGGTGAGCCTCGATCGGAGCCGGAGAGGAAAGGCGACGCCGAGGAGGGAAGAGGGCGGCGGGTGGGGAAGGGAAAGGGGGCGGCGCGAGAGCCCTAGGGCGGCTCTGATACCATGTTGGAAAAGAGTCTTTGATAATCATTCAGAAAACCCTAGGCTCTCTTATATAGGAAGAGACCTTAAGGGTAAATTACAGAGAGGTCCATATAAGATAAAGAAATAACAACAAGCTACATAAAGAAATAATAAAGTTACGAAATATCTCTACAAGGGTGTTTTCAAAATTCCTTTGAAAATCTAAGGAAAATATAACAAAGCATCCTTGAGGCCTGCATACTATATGGATGTGAGTGTTGACATGCGAACTATATACATGTACAAATAATAACAATATCAATCAAGGTTGTAGCATACGGTAGTTGGTACTCGATCGGCGGGATAAGTAACTAATGATTAATCGACAGTCGGGCGACTAATCAGATTTAGTCGGCCATTAATCAGTTTTGAATTTTTTAATTATTTTAAATATATAAATTATTTTTATACACATATTCTTATGTTGGGAAAAGATGAATCGTTGTTTATTCCATGACCCCTAGGATCTTTTATATAGGAGGGTAGCCTATGGGCAAATTACATAAGACATACTTAGTTAAAGGGAATTAAGAAACAATGCGAGAAACATGAAATAAATAACGTAACATAAATATATCTCTACACTTCCCCTCAAAATGGAGCATAGATGTCGATCATGCTCATCTTGGACGAGCACTTCTGAAAAGGTCCTTTGAGTAAGGCCTTGGTGCAGATATTTGCATTCTGGTCCCCTGTGCTGACACGAGATGTTGAAGTAAAACCCTTCTGAATCATGTCTCCTATGTAGTGGCAATCAACCTCGATGTGCTTGGTGCGTTCATGAAATGCTGGATTATTTGCAATAAATATAGTAGCCTGATTGTCACATTACACTGCCATAGGAAGGGGAACCTCTATATATAGATATGTAAGAACAACTTGAACCCACATCATTTTTGTACTAATCTGGGCCATAGCCTTATATTCAGACTCAACACTAGATCTGGCTACAACAATTTGCTTCTTGCTCTACTATGAGACAAGAGAATCTCCAACATATGCATCAAATCTAGTGGTGGATGTCCTATCCTTTGGATACCCTGTATAATCCGCATCTACGCATGCTGAGATGGTGACCTACTGTCTTTTCTAAATAGTAGACCTGCTCCTGGAGATGATTTAAGATACCTGAGTATCATCTGTATAGCATCCATATGGACCTGACACGGCTGCTTCATGAATTGGCTCACCTGACTAACAACAAATGAAGTATCGGATTTGGTAATGGTAACATAAAGGAGCTTTCCTACCAGCTCTATGCATCTTTTCCTATCAACCTCATCAATATCATCATCATATAGTTATGCTTGGATCCATGGGTATGGTGGCAAGTCAACATCCAAGCATTCTCGTGTCACTTAGCAAATCAATGACGTATTTCCTCTGAGTCATCACAAACCCTTGTTGATTTCTGGCAAACTCCAGTCCCAGAAAGTATCTAAGAGAAGAACCTTGGTGACAAATTCACAACCCATAAATTCTTTCGCCCTCTTGATTCCTTGTATGTTATCTCCTGTTATAAGAATATCATCAACATACACCATAATAGCAACCCTACCTCTAGAGGTTCTTTGTAAGAATAGGGAATGATCTGCATTCGATCATTTGGGCCCTGCTTCTCAAACAAATCTGAGAGCTTCTGGAACCAAGCTCTCGGGCTCTGCTTAAGGCCATAGATAGCCTTGTGAAGTTTACACACCTGTGCACACTCCCCCGTAGTAGCAAACCCTGGTGGGTGCTGCATGTAAACTTCCCCTGAAGATTACCATATAAAAATGCATTCTTGACATCAAGCTGAAGTAGAGGCCAATCTTTAATCACAACCACTTATAACAAAATCCGTAGGGTAGAATGACGAGCAATTGGTGAGAATGCATCAAGATAATCCACCCCATATGTCTGAGTAAAGGCACGAGCAACAAGACGAGCCTTATATCGGTCAATACTGTCATCCGTGTTCTGCTTCACTGTGAATATCCATTTGCAACTCACAACAGACACCACAATGGGAGCTGGAACCAGACTCCATGCACTTCGAGATTGAAGAGCTGCGATTTCCTCCTCCATAGCTAGACGCCACCTGCTATCATTTAGGGCCTCCTACTAGGTCCGTGGTATGGTCATTGTGGATAAAGCAGTAATGAACCTTCTGAAATCATCCGTTAGTCGGTCAAAGGTGACATGAGAAGCAATCAGATATGAGGCACATGAACGTTTCTGTTTCCTAATAGCAATAGGCAAATCAATATCATCATTATTCTTGCCTTCAACTTGGTCATCGACCTTCTGAGGTACCTCATACTGAGAAACAATATTAGTTCCATCATTACTATTAATGTTTTCAGAACAAACCTGGGGCGTGCTTGATGACAGACTATGAGCATGAGCAGGAACATGTATTCGACTGTAATGATGTGGTAGCAATGGAACCAAAACAAATGGAAGTAGTGGTTCTGATGGTTGTGATGGAGGTACTGGAGGTGGAGATGGTGATGATGGTGGTTGGCGTATGGGTGGTGGTGGTGGAATATAGACCTCATCATTCGAGTATGAAATTGTCAACCTGTCACATGTAGGAGAGAAATACATGATGGACCCAAAAAATGTGACATTGGCACTTGTATAATATTTCTTGTGTTGCGTATCATAGCAACGATAACCCTTTTGGGTTCTGGAGTACACTACAAAGATACATTTGACCGTCATGAGAGAGAGCTTGTCACTCCCTGGAGACAACCTGTGAACAAACGCAACCGATCTAAAAACACGAGGGCTAAAAGAAAACAGATCCTTGTTAGAGAAAACAAGTAAAAAAGGGACCTTCTCCCCTAGCACCAAGGAGGGCATACAATTAATGAGATAACACGCTATGAGAACCGCATCACCCCAGAAAGAATGTGGTGCATAGCTTTGTATCAGAAGAGTACATGTGACATTTAGAAGGTGATTGTGTTTTCTTTCTGCAACATCATTCTATTGAGACGTATAAGCACATGATGTTTGATGGAGAATATCATGAGAGGACAAGAAATAATAGAGCACACGAGTACAGAATTCCAAGGCATTGTCAGTTCTTACATTCTTAATGGAGGTTGAAAAAACATTATGCACTTCTTTAAATTTATGATTACATTTCATGCTTCTGATTTATTCTTCAACAAGAAAACCCATGACAGATGACTAAAATCATCCACAACAACTAAATAGAACCTGTGTCCCTGATGATCGGGAATACGACTCGGACCCCAAATGTCGACATGGAAAAACTCAAAAGGAGAGCTACTACTTGGACTCTGACGATGAGGGAAGACAGATCGATGATGCTTCCGTAATTGACATGCCTCACAATTGAATGAGGAACGGGGAGAAATCTGAGGAAGGACTTGACATAGTTCTTGAAGCGGGACATGGCCGAAGCACAATTGCCAAAGAAAAAGAGAGACCGGTCCAGTGGAATGGGAAGATAGGCCAACATACAGTGTTTGAACCAGTCGATAGAGCCCACCCTGCTCACGGGCACAACCAATCACCTGTCCCGTAAGAATGTCTTAAAAAACAAACGAAGATGGATCAAATATTGCTCTACAATTTAAATCTCTAATAATTTGACTAATAGACAATAAATTCATTGAGAATTCAGGAGCATGCAACACAGTATGCAACTGCATAGAGGGTGTCAAGGTGATCTCCCCCTGTCCTATGATTGGGAAATGATTCCCATCTGCTATGACCACAGTCCTCCCCGGGGAAACCTATCTGTATGCTGTAAGCTGATCTATCTTCACACAAATGATGTGTTGTACCAGAATCTATGATCCATTCTGAAATATCTGAAGCATGAAAGGAAGTAGAGGCATGAACACTACATGATGTACTTACTCCTGCATTCACATCAACGTCCGAACTGGTCTCTATAGTAGGTGAAGGGGTACCTCTTGGGGGCATGAGGTCTCTGAGTCGAGACACAAGTTCATCATCGCTGATCTGATGTACGTAGAGCTGCATAATGCTGAGTCTGCTCTGCTATGCGTGCGTACGATAGAAAACCATGCTTGGAGTAGCATGTATCTTCTGAATGACCAGATCTATGACAATAGGTACACGGTAGTTCATGGTTACGACCACCTCTACCACGTGATCCTCGTCCACGGTACTGAAAGGGATCGCCTCTTCCACGAGAGGCTGCCATAGCAGAGGAATTCGGCACTGGAGCAGCAGTGGAGATATTAATCCTGCTCAATCTCCGGAAGGCCTCCTCCTTGGGAGGAATAGTAGCGTCAACAAGTTTTTGAGAGGAGACAACTTCATACTGGGAGTCAAGAGAAGCCAGGAAGACTTCAACCATTGTAGCATTCTTGTATGTCTTCGATTACTCCAGGGTAGCGGTCAGCGGCATGAAGCTATGAAGCTTCTCAAACATACCATGTAAGACAATATAATGAGCATGTAATGGTCGACCATTCTGTTTAGTTAAGATGTCATGCTGAAGCTGTAATATCTTTGTCTCATTTTTGGCTTGGGAGTACGTGGCGGCAAAAATGTCCCACATAGCTTTGGCAGTGGGCTGATGCAAGACGTCGTTTGCAATATCTGGAATCAAGGTTCTATACAAGCAAACCCGAGCATATGCGTCATCAACCTCTCACGTGGCATGCAACTCTATATTTTCTGTCAGCTCTTCATTGGTAAGAATGTGTTTCTTTCCCATCGACTTCATTAGGCTTGTGGAGAAGAGAGACAACATGAGATATCTATTCCATAGAGCTAGGGTCTCTTATATAGAGAGAGAACCCTAAAGAGTACAAGAGGAAAATACATAAATATCTCTGAGGGGTTGCAGAACCCGAAGGGTTAAAGGTTACGGAACCCGAAAGATTAAGGGTTACGGAACCCGAAAGGTTACAAACATAATTGTAATATAATAATTCTAACACCCCCCTCAAGTTGGAGCATATCTGTCGATCATGCCCAACTTGGATACTAAATACATTAGGCGCTTCCTTGGAAGAGCCTTTGTGAGGATTTTTTTTTGAGTAGGAAAAAGGGGGAGCCCTCCTAAGGCGGGAGTCACCACACCAGAGTATTCATTAATTAACGAGAAGGTACATCAGTTGGATATCCAAAAATTGTATAAAGCATTACAGTGCGCAAGTAAATTTTCAAAATAAAACCGTTGCTCCTTGAAAATAGTATCATTCCTGTCAAGCCAAATAACACATAGCGCGGCAAAAGTCCTGGAGACATCGCCGGAGGACCCAAGTCCAACCGCACGAATAGATCTCCAAAAATGTTCCGCGCCGGATGCCTGGACCCACGGCATCCCCAAAGAACCCTACACATTTGCTGAAGACCCTCATCCGAAGAAAATGTGGTCCGCATCCTCCACGTCGTCCTCGCATCTGTCACACTTCAAATCCGTCACACCCAGCAATCTGCCCCTTCTCACCTTGTCACATAGACGGTCTCTCCTTGGACACTAAAGGAACACCTTAACCCGAATAGGAATCTTAGCTGCCCAAATCACCTTCAGGGTTCAGGGCTTAGGGTTTATGGGGAGCCTTTGTGAGGATGTCTGCAAGTTGAAGTTCAGTGGAGATGTGTGGAGTGCTGATTCGTCCTTCTCGTACTGCATCACGAATAAAATGGCAATCAACTTCATTGTGTTTTTTTTTGACACTCAACTTCATTGTGTTTTGTCCGCCCATGGAAAACTGGTTTGGTGGCGATGTACGTGGCAAACTTGTTGTCACAACATAAGGGTACAGGAGAGGCCACTGATATGCCAAGTTCTGTTAGGAAAGAAACAAGCCATGTGATCTCACATGCATGGTTTAAAAAAACGCGCCTAGAGGCGCTGAGGCGGTCGAGGCGAAACGGAGCGTTGAGAAAACGCCCTGAGGCGACCGCCTCAGACCCCTTGGCTGAGGCGTGCGCCTCAGATGCCTGAGGCGGTCGAGGCGAGGCGAGGCGCTGAGGCGGGGCGAGGCGCTAGGTGAGGCGTGAGGGCTTTTTTAAGTATTTTTTTAAAGGAAAAAATTATTCCTATTCATATTTTCATATGTTTATAAAGGTCTTGTTGTTGAGTATATATTTATGCAAGATGAATGCTTAAATTTGACCTCTTTGACCTCTTTCACATTCATATTTACCATTAACATGTCAAATTATTTCAGTGAACTCTTACTATTACATCCTTAAACATATAAAAAACTGTATACGAATTTGAATACTCATATAAGAACATTCTTCATTTGAGTGCAATAGAACATATAGTTAGTATTCAAATCATATGATTCATATCAACAACTTGGATATCTATAATGACAACTATAGCCAATCCTCTTTAGATAAAATTTTTAGCAATAGTTACAGCCAATGATTTCCTTCTGATTGGGTAGAAAATTCAGTAGAAAGGTTTATGGCATTGACATATTCTTTTTTCATGCTCTTATCTTCGTAATATCATCATATATTACATTGTTACATACTATATGTTTGTCAGATTATATTATTTTACCAATAAATATATTTATTATATATTTTATAATTATTTTTCTATACAAACTGAGGCTTACGCCTCGACCGCCTCGAGGCTACGCCTCGCCTCGCTTCCAGGGAAAACGCCTCATTCCGCCTTTCGTTTTTCGAACCTTGCTCACATGTGACCTGAGACATGCCCTGTATTTTGCTTCCGCACTGGATCTGGATACCACTGTCTGCTTCTTGCTTCGCCAAGTGACAAGATTATCCCCAATAAACATGGCGAATCTTGTAGTGGATCGACGGTCATCAGGAGAGCTAGCATAGTCAAAATCTATATAGACGGATATATTAGTGTGTCCATTCACCCGATAGAAAAGTCCACGTCTGGGAGATTCCTTCAAATATCGAAGGATCAAAAGAATATCTTGCCAATGACTGTAAATAGGCTTCTCCATATGTTGATTCGCTCTGCTCACAGCATATGATATATCCGGCCTAGTAAGAGTGAGATAGAGTAATTTTCCCACTAAGCTTCTATATCGTGTTGCATCCTCAAAAGCTGGATCGGTAAATGCTGAATATTTTCTCACTTCTGCGGGGATGCCAGATGGCTTTCATCCAAGAAGTCCTGCCTCAGTCAGAATATCAAGGCAATA
Source organism: Ottelia alismoides (assembly GCA_037367405.1). Classification (NCBI taxonomy): domain Eukaryota; kingdom Viridiplantae; phylum Streptophyta; class Magnoliopsida; order Alismatales; family Hydrocharitaceae; genus Ottelia; species Ottelia alismoides. The sequence goes on from JAZKJV010001145.1 coordinate 849,728, forward strand.
CTTTCTCTGTGAAAGATGGAGTCCCTCTGTAGTACGTATTACTTCGATGCCAAGAAAATAACGAAGTTGGCCGATATCTTTCGTGACAAAGACCTTCTGGAGGAAGGCCTCGGTCTCATTAATACCATCTACATCATCTCATGTGATAACTATATCATCAACATAGACAACAAGGATGATCGTGCCAGTAGACCGTCGTCTAACAAAGACAGAGTAGTCAGATGTTGTCCTCTGAAAATCAAGTGTGTTGATCTCCGTAGTGAGCCTGTCAAACCATGCCCTTGGGCTATGCTTCAGGCCATAAATGGCCTTGCGTAGTCGACATGCATGCTCCCCCTTGACTACATACCCCGGTGGTTGCATCATGTAGACCTCCTCCACAAGATCACCATAAAGAAAGGCGTTCTTCACATTAAGTTGATAAATGAGCCAAGCCTTGTTGGCAGCAACAGAGAGAATGGTATGTATCGACTCCATTATGGCAACATGTGAGAAGCTCTCAAAATAATCAACTCCAAAGGTTTGTGTAAAACCTTTGGCAACAAGTCTAGCTTTCAACCTGTCAATATAACCATCAGGCGACTGATTGGTCGTGAAGACCCATCGACAAGCCACAAGGCGAACTCCCACGGGGCACGACACAGGATCCCATGTGCCCCGGAAGGTAAGTGGATCCATCTCCTCTTCCATGACCTGTCGCCAATCACGATCTTGCATTGTACTGAAATGATATCTTGCAACAGTAATAGCATTCAGAGCATCTGCAAATCTCTTGTCACATAAACCATCTGTAGAAGTAAAATGTGACATGAGGGTGATACGTACATTTCCTTTTTCTGCTTGCGTAGAGCTATAGGAAGCTCTCCAGGTATATCCGGGACAACAATGGTGGGAGCACTCAAAGTGGTCATATCGTCCTTTATAAAAGGGATAGGTAAATGTATATACATTGGTGTAGAAGGTATAGAGGTACGCTAGCGAATATAGATGATTGGTGGAAGAGGGAGGTCCAGAAGAATGTCACTAACAGTTTGTGTGAAATAACTTGTTTGCTCAACGAAGGTGACACCCGCAGATACATAGTATCGACGTCCAACATGATCATAGCAAAGATAGCCTTTCTGGTTCAGGAGTACCCAAGAAAGACACATTTGATGGCACGAGAGGATAATTTATCAGCTGCATGAAAGTTATGAACACATGCAATACAATCAAAAATTCGCAGAGGTATTAGAAAAGGAGACTCGGTAGGATAAAGGAAGGAAAATGGAGTTGCCCCTTTGAGAACAGATGAAGGAACACGGTTGATCAGATACACTGCAGTAAGGATAGCATCTCCCCAATATTATTCAGGAACACTCATTTGACTAAGAAGAGATCTTGAAACATTTAGCAAGTGTCGGAGTTTTCTCTCAGCTATACCATTCTGTTGTGAGGTATATGGACATGATGTTTGGTGAATAGTTCTGTGGGATGCAAAGAAAGGGGTCAAGTCATGTTGGGTTAACTCGGGAGCATTGTCGGTACGAATGATCTTAACAATGCTAGACAAGTAAGTTTTAACATATTGAAAGAAATTTCTGACAATTTGATTAATCTCCGAATGCTCCTTTATTAGATAGACCTAAGAAGATCGACTATAATCGTCAACGAAAACTATAAAATAGCGATGAACACTTAATGCACGGATCGAACAAGGTCCCTAAACATCACAGTTAAGAAGATAAAAAGTAACAGTACTATGAGACTCAGTACGAACAGGAAACGAAGTTCAATGGTGTTTCCCAAACTCACATGCCTCGCACTAAAAGGGCTTCAGAGTAGAGAGTTCATGAAACGTCATGGAGATGGCCTTGGCAGAGGGATGCCCAAGACGCAGATGCCATAGGAGTGGAACTTCGGAGATAGGTGCAATACCAACAAAATTGGAGTCTGAGGGTATGTCAAGGTAATATAGGCCGTTTTTCTCATGACCCCCCCACCAAAAATCTACCTCGTCTGAATGTCCTGAAAATAACAACAAGACTCATCAAATATCACATGACAATAAAGCTCAACACAAAGCTTGTGAATTGACAGCAAGGTAAGAGGAAAATCAGGAGCACAATGAACCTCTGAAAGTCGGAGTTTGGAAAAGAATTCCATAATTCCGACAGTAGTAATTTGTGATTGAGTCCCATTAACGACTCGAACTGACTTCACAGAGGTAGATGGTATGGATGGGGTGAGCAGACTACCTTCTCTAGTGAGATGAGTAGAGGCGTCAAAATCAATAACCTGAAGGAGTGGCTAGATCAGCAGTTGTAGTGTTACTAGTGGTGGTAAGCCCTAGAGTATGAAGGATCTGCATTAGGCGGGAGTAATTTGCATCATTAAGATGAACAATCTTTCCACTGGAGATAGGCGATGCCTCTTCCACATCATAGGCATCCTCATAAGCATTATTGGCACTATAAGAAGGTACGCCAAACTTCTGCCAGCGTCGTTCAGACGGGTGGTTCCACCTACCACAGTGCGTGCATGGGGCAGTAGAGTCTCGCCCACGACCACAACCAAAGTCATGGCCTTGTCCAGATTCCCGTCCACGGCAACGACTTGGATCACGGTCACGTCCTCCTCGCAAGCCGTATCTGCCTCCTTGCCCAGATGAGGTGATGTGTGCAAAGTACTCTGTTGAAGGTAAGACGGGAGGTCGGACAGTGGATGTCTCGAGCTCCTCAAGTCGGTCAAAGATGACCTACACTGACATATAGAGGTTTGGTTGCATGTGTAGTCTCAAGCAACCAAACCCATCAACGACGAGCTAGAGGTGGAGTGGGCGGAGGGCATCGGGCCGCAGGACCATTGGCGGCAGGGCGAAGGGGCCGTAGGGTCTCGGTCGGATGTCTAGAGGGTCCGCAGGGAGCAGCAGGTGTTCCAACGACGGGTTAGAGGAGCCGCAGGGGCCCTGACAGTAGGCTGGAGGGGGTGCATTAGCCCTGGCGACGTTGCAGCGGGGCCGCGTGGGCCTTGCGACAGCGCTGGTAGGGCTGCAGAGGCCAAGTGGCATGGCCGCGTGGGAGCCCCAGGCGGTTGGGATGGCCTGGAGTGTGCGCGAGGCCGAGGCCAAAAGCGAAGGGCTAGGCGATGGGCGAGAGGATTGTGGTGGGGATTAGGATTAGGGTTTCGGTATAGGAGCTTTGGTTTATGATGCAAATTGAAAATTCGGCGACGGCGGAAAAATGAATTTTGTTGGTGGATTTTCGGTAGAAGAAATTGAGGGGTTGAGAGGAGAAAACTCGTCGGAAAAACGAGGGATTTGGAGGAGAGAAACGTGAAGACCACGTGGGGAAAGAGAGAAATTAGAGAGTCGGAGATAAAATTTCAAATTTAACATCAACTGAACTGTCTAGGCAAGAGCCTATCATCCCTTTATATAGGAGGGATGAGATTACAAAAATAGAAACTCAAATTCAAATTCAAACTAATTATCATAAATTGACTCTAACCGACCAACCGACTAATTTGAAATTCAAATTGAAACTAACTACTTTAGAGATCACATGCGATCTCTTTTATTCGAATAAAATTACGACGACTCCAAATAAACGTAAATAAAATTAACGACTAAAAAGTAGAGAAAAACGCGACCCTATTTTTCCAGTTCACGCTGCATCAACTCTCCTCCGCTTGAAAAATTCATCTCCCGACGAATTGCTGGATCTGCAGGCTTGGAGATTGATAAATTTGAATCAGCGTTCTCGATCATCCCATGGAAGAACTGGTGTGGAGCAAACGCTGGGATCCATGAGTGCGTGACGCGAGTGTCGGCGATGTGGACTTCGTGACGGAAGAGCAGGTGTGGCGCATATGCGGGCTCCCATCCGGGTTTTATCCCTTTGACGTGGTGTTCGAAGATCTGACGGGACATCTTCATGACGATCAACTCGGCCTTCGGAGAGTCCATAGCAAAACAATAACACAAGGAGAGTAGAGGAGGAGATGTGTCCAATGAGTTAAGCCATGGAACCTTTAAATAGGTGAAACTCATGATCCTAATCCTATTTGGATAAGGAGGCTTTCCATATTTCTCTCTTTCAGCCCTTCTTTTAAAATAATTCTGCTCCCGGGGATTGGATTGCAAATTTCTTACCCCTTCACTTAAATAAAATCCATAGCATATTTTATCCTCCAAGTAACCCTGTTGATAACAGTTTTTGGGAAAGGGGGTCTTTCTGCAAATATTCCAAATTAACTTCTTATCCCAAGTTTCATGGGATTGGAACCCCTTAGATGTCGGGCCTCCTGTTAGGGTTCGTCATTTCATTCTCTGGTAATGGCGGCGGCGGACGTTAGATGGCCGCAAGACCCGATGATACCTGCGGGAAGGCCGACGCGATCTAGGGCGGTGCGCGGGATGCACGCTGGGGCGACACCGGGCGATAGGGGGAAGGAGGTGAAAGCGGGTAGCGGCGGTGGGCAGGATGTTGGTGATGGCTTGCGAGGAGCGAGGGTGAGGTCGGGAGGGGGTTTTGTTGGGAGTGAAGAGGTCGCGGTGGGAGGGGAATCTGGGTTTGCGGGAGGGGAGACACTGGGGTTGGGGGGAATATTGTGAGGGGTCCTGGGTTGGTGGGCGAGATTGACGGGGCGGGGGCAGGGGGCATGGGCGAAGGCGTATGGGGTGGCGGTGACGGGGCTGGGGTCGCAGGTGCAGGGGGTGCGTTGGTGGCGAGGAGGAAAAACGGCGGTGGTGGTGGGGCAAGGGGGCTCGCCGGGAAGAGCACGGAGGATGGCGATGGGGCCGCAAAGGTGACGGGGTTGGCAGTGGCTTGCGGCGATGAGGGGGCTGTGATTGGGTTCGCGGGTGTCGTAACAAGGTGGACAGGTGCCTCAGGGGTTTGCGGGGGCATGGGGATAGGGTGCAGGGGCTGGGTGGGGCACGAGGGTGGGGCTGGCAGGGGGTTTGGGGCTGCGGATGGGGAAGAAACCGTTGAGGGTAGGGCCGTGGTCGTCGAGGAAGGCAGGGGAAGTACCTGGGATGGTGAGATAGTTGTTGCTAAAGGTGATGTCAGCTCGAATACGGATTGGACAACAAGCAGTTTGATATTTTTGCCTCCTGAAACGGCCTGGACTACGCATAAATCGTCACTGATGGCGAGATTTTCATGATTTTCTTCATCGTGGGTCAGGACAGCGGCTTCTACGATCGAAGACTTTGATAGGGCGGCGCACATAGCATCGAAATTAGCTACCATTTCTCGATATTTGGACTGGAAAATTTGGAGATCACGCAGTGTGTCCATCTCCTTGTTGTAAGCTTATTCGGCTCGTCGTTTCCACTCCGACGAATGATGGTGTTTCGTCGCATGTCGGCACGAATGTCTTGACGGATCGTCAGATCGTGAGGACGATCTGTAGACCCTTCTCTAATACCAAATGATGCAAATTGAAAAATTCGGCGATGTCAGAAAAATGAATTTTGTTGGTGGATTTTCGGTAGAAGAAGTTGGAGGGGTTGAGAGGAGAAAACTCGTCGGAAAAACGAGGGATTTGGAGGAGAGAAACGTGAAGAGCACGTGGGGAAAGAGAGAAATTAGGGAGAGAGAGAGATAAAATCTCAAATTTAATATCAACTGAACTGTCAAAAACAATAGTCTGTCATACCTTTATATAGGAGGGATGAGATTCCAAAATAGAAATTCAAAAATCAAAATTCAAACAACTTCCTAATTTGACTCGAACCGACTAACTAAGTTTGAAATTCAAATTAAAACTAACGACTTTTGAGATCACAAGCGATCTCTTTTATTTGACTAAAATTATGACGACTCAAAATAAACGTAAATAAAATTAATGGATAAAAATTAAATAAATGCAACCCTATATTTCCATTTCACGCTGCATCATACCAAATGATGCAAATTGAAAATTCGACGACGACGGAAAAATAAATTTTGTTGGTGCATTTTCGATAGAAGAAATTAAGGGGTTGAGAGGAGAAAACTCGTCGGAAAAACGAGGGATTTGGAGGAGAGAAACGTGAAGACCACGTGGGAAAAGAGAGAAATTAGAGAGACAGAGATAAAATCTCAAATTTAACATCAGCTGAACTGTCTAGACAAGAGCCTATCATCCCTTTATATAAGAGGGATGAGATTACAAAAATAGAAACTCAAATTCAAATTCAAACTAATTATCCTAAATTGACTCTAACCGACTAACCGACTAATTTGGAATTCAAATTGAAACTAACTACTCTAGAGATCACATGCGATCTCTTTTATTCGAATAAAATTACGACGACTCCAAATAAACGTAAATAAAATTAACGACTAAAACGTAGAGAAAAATGCGGCCCTATTTTTCCAGTTTACGCTGCATCAGTTTAGGATCGCCGCTCTGATACCATGTTGGGAAAAGATGAATTGCTGTTAATTCCATGACCCGTAGGCTCTCTTAAATATAAGAGTAGCCTATGGGTAAATTAGGGAATTATGAAGCAATAGTACGAGAAACATGAAATAAATAAATAACGTAACATACATATATATCTACATCTTATATATTAACATAGATTTGTACATTTTCTATACTATCATAATGATATAAAATAAGTAATGGACTTTAAATATAACATTAAACATGTTAGTATACGTTTGTTTTTAAAAGAAGAAAAAAAAGCTTGATGTAAAAGTTGCCCTAGTCGGTTGACTAGTCGGCCCGATTAGTCGGGTTGACCGACTAATTGTCGACTAGGCCTAGTCGAGTCGGCCACCATCCGACTTGACTAGTCGGCCTAGTCGACCGACTTTTACAAGCTTGATATCAGAAATGAAAATGCTACGGTGGATGCGTGGTCCTATATGAAAAGATCATATTCAAAATGATGTGTTCAGAAGAAAAGTTGGTGTAGCTCTGATAGATGATAAGATGAGAGATGACCTCTTAAGGTGGTTTCAACATTTGCAAAGGAGGTGTGCTGATGTGCCAGTTAGAAAATGTGGGATTTAGGATAGAGCTGGCAAATAAAGGGTGAAGAAGGCCCAAAAAGTGTTGGAATGAGACTATTCGAAGGGATCTTAGTTATTTGGATCTAAGTGCGAGAATGATCCAAGTTAGATCTAAATGAAGACAAAGAATCCAAAATATTCGAAGGGAACTTTGTTGTTGTAGGAAAGATTGTCTTCATGTACGACAACGAAAATAGCACCATCCACCTCAACGCAATTTTTTTTATAGGAAGGCAAAAACACATTAAGAGTTGTCTGATTAACAATATTGAGGCTGAACCTTTGGGAGGGGGGAGGTGACATGGGTGGTCGTGTCAACCCCAACAAACTCCCATAGGCACAACTAGGGTGGTGCTATTGAGGTTGACGTTCATTTTGTCGAGACTCGAGAGGAAAAAGGAGACAATATTGAGCGATGGAGTCTTTTAGTGTCAAATGGAGGAGTGGGTGTCATCAAGTTGAGAAGAGATTATGATGAGCAAAGGGCAATTGTCAGGTGGCATAAAATGGAGGAAGGATGCTGTCAAGGTTGTTTCAACGACAGAGATTTTGGGTTAGGTAATTATGGGTGATAGCGAGGTATAGCATTTTTTTGTAAAATATACCGTCTTTGCATCATGTGAATTGTATTATATATAATATAAAACCACCAAATACGTTATCTGACCTTAGATCGATCCATGTTATCATGCCTTAGATGGGATCGGGCTATCAAGCTATTGGGCTTGGGCCTTTACATGCTCAAATATGGCCCAAAACTCTAATTGGGCCTATGTTTCACGCAAAACCCGACCCAAGTAATTGTTATCGGGTTTGGATCGTGTTCGGATTGGGTTAGGCCAACCGACCAAATGCTCAGCCTTGTTATGGATAGTTCCACCAATGTCCAAGTTGTACTGGATATGAAAGCTGCCATCTCCTGCTCTATATTTCCTTCCATTATGTTTAGATAAAAGGTTGAGTATGAGAGACCTGGATGTATATTGTTGATAGTCCTACAAACTGCATGCAACTGTCACCTTGGTGAACAAAGGATATTGTCTTGGAGATTGGGTGCAATATGAAAGTACAAGGTATCTTCATAAGAGCAATGGGAAGAGTAAGATCCTTTGTTCTATTCGTCTCCTTACAAGCACGTGTCACTATACTTACCATCGGTTTGAAACAGTTGAGGCTTAGGGATTACTTTAGATGAAGATGACAATTGGTATATGTACTGAGCTCCGAATCTACTACCATTATGCCTAGGAAATCAGTAATTTCACATGGTACAAGTACATGGGACACAAAAGGAGATTCCACAGTGTCCTCTAAAGGATTGATCGATGTCTGACTCTGTGTAGTAGAGAAGATCTCGAAGAAAGTTGCATTTGCATTGATAGAGTGGTGATGACAACTAGGATCAATACACATGTTCGATTTCATGTTTCGAGCATACCTAACAAAGATGCACTTAACAATCCTTGGTGCCAACTTTCCCTTTTGAACTTCAAATGTATAAATGCTATATAACAAAAAAATGAGGTAATCGAACAATACATAGCGATGCGTTTACCCTCTAATTAGGAAGTTCACATCAATTGGTAAAAAATGGAAGGCGATTCATGGGATATGCAATCGTAATTTCGATCAAAATTTCGATCAAGATTTTTACTATGCCCCCATATTGCTGAAATATCGGCTATTTCAGTGACCTATCGAAACTGAAATTCAACTAAATTTCAGCAAAATTTGAGGTTATAAAGAAAGCCATCACTTCAACCAAACAACAAAATGCTTTCTTGCAAAGAGAACCGCGGAAATTATGAGCAAACTAATTGGTGTGGGAGTTGAAATCCAACTTATTTCCAATAGAAAAGTCTAATATAGAATGTGAAAAATAATCCTTTATGACCAAATAATATGTGCTACCTAAACAACTTATAATTCGATTGGAGTGCAAACATCCATGTTGTACTACAAAAATGTACTAAGCCTTTCTCCCACTATAAGTAGGGTCGGCTACATGGATTCTTACTCAAATCCATGTTGAAATATTCGGCTATTTTTTACGCTGACCGTCGACTACCTAACACAACCCTATAAGAGTGGGATTTGAACCCTGGTCTTTTTGTGTGGTATACACATTGTACTACCACTGCAAAGTGCAAACATCCATGTTAATGCTATAAAAAGCATTCGTGATCCAATACAGAAAAGGAGTTCGATGATGGTACCCAGTTAGCATGTCTTACCTCTAAAGTAGTGAGAGACGATTAAGGTAGAATATGTAGAGCTTATATAATTAATAGGTGTGATGCCCCACTCCTCCAGCTACCAAAATCAACTGGATGAAAGCGTCAGACTTATGGTTCAAGTATGTCCATGATCTCTGATATTAAGCAAACCAACTCATGCTAATTAGATTAATATTTGAAATGTGGAACAGTAGGCAAGGTTTGAAAAAACTAAAGGCAGAATGAGGCGTTTTCCTCGGAATCGAGGGAAGGCGTAGCCTCGAGGAGGTCGAGGCGTAAGCTTCAGTTTATAGAGAAAACTATACATAAAACTATAATTATATATATGTCAATGTAATTATACGTTCTCTGTCCAACATATAATATTTAACACTATAAGATATGATGAAATAATAGAGATAAGATCCTCAAAATATAAGATACACCAATATCATATCCCTTTCTACACATTTTCATCCAATCAAAAAAGAATTTGTCGTCATTGTGAAAGAATTAAACAATACATATATATTGAAATATTATTTACGATTAAATATACTTCAAAGATATTTATGTTATGTGTCTATATAATATATGATCGTGAGAGGAACTGTGAATCCTGTCCATTTCGAACAAATCTTTGAAATATTATTGAAAGTCTAGCTCCGTTTCGAAGCTTCTGATCCTATGTTGCTCTAATTGAAGCGAAGGGCTAAGGGAGACTATTGAGAAGGGGGTGTAGGCAACCCACTTTCTGTGAGAAGATAGTAGCTACTCCTACTCCTAGACTAATTAATAAAAAGTACGATTAAATATATGTCGAATTGTTGATATGCCTTGAATCCTAACCATTTGACCATTGTTGAAGAATTGTGTATGCACCCCTCCCGCCGTACCATACCCCCAACAAGACGAGGGTCTCGTTGCCCGATCAACGAGCCTGGAGGGGTCTAGGGGGGAAGCAGGTGCGCCCCCCCCTGTGGGGGTGTGGGGGCAACACCCCCGATGAAACATTTCAAGGACGGTTCTATTTGTATTCGGGTATATGGATTCTTCTATTTTGGGTACGAAAGAAACATCAAATTTAAGCATAATTAATAGTTAGACATGATTAATAGTAAATATAAAGTAGTTTGCTGAAATAGTTAGACATAACTAATAGTCAATATGAGGTTATGTGCACGAAAGAGACATTAAATTTAGGCATTTAACTTGTATAATCATTATCCTAAATAAGTATATATTTATAAGCTTCTCAAACCATCATGTAAACCATAAAAATCATAAAAATTCTTCAAAAAAGCAAAAACGCCTCGGAAAACGCCTAGAGCCTCACTAGACAAGGTCGAGGCACATGCCTCGAGGTTAAAAAGGATCGTCTCACCCGCCTTGAGGCACGCTTTTTAATACCATGACAGTAGGAGAAAAATATGAAAAGAAAGGAAAATTGCAATATTCATTTCCATTAATCATACTTGTCAATCCATGTCCACAATTGAGATACACACTATCTAAAAAAATATAGAAATAAGCTTTCTAGTATTTCATTACATTGTCTCTCAAAGAAAACAGAAAAGTAACGTGGAAGCAAATAAATTACTCTAAGTAATACGCACCCTGTCTGGTGCAAGTGTGACGACAGAAAGTTAGATCTCAAAAGCCGCTCTTGCTGCGATTGTTGCTCAGCTACACCTGTTGGGTTGACACGAGGGTAACGTTGTGAGCAATTGCTTAATAACGAGATGACACTAATTACTAATGCAAATGTAAGTAAGGCATGTGTGCTCAACTCTATTTGGTGACATGCATATATTGTAAAAAAACTTATTTGTACTATGTTATCCTAATTTGTATTGGACAAAATATTCAATGATTGTATGTGTTTACTCAATAATCATTTGAGGAATACCACATTGATCTTGATATTTACACTATACATTTGTAATTATTGATATACCATCATGGACAATTTGACTTAAACAAACACATGACAGTACAAAACTCATGGGCCTCTGCTACATGTGAACTTGGTTCATCTTAAGTAAACCTTCACATACCTTTGTTCAACTAGAAGGAAAATGTCATATTTTTGATTTTTCCAACTTCAACTTGTTTGAGTATTTGGTTATGCGTCACTCATGAGGGAGATGGGTAAATGGATCCCTCCAGGATCCATTTACTTTATCCAGAGTTTAGTCCCGCATCTCCTAGTTGTGGAATGTGGAGACTCAGTGGGGGCTATATATAGACCCCCATACCCATTGTATTCATATGAGAAAAGCAATAAACAATCATCCCTTTGAGACGTTCTCCCATGGTTTCATCCTGCTCCTGAGAGAGGTGGATTCCACGCAAAAACATCTTATTTTTCATGTTTTATCGTTATTTCCCTGTTTCCGCTTCCGCATTCTTATTTTCTAACATAGTATCAGAGCAGGTCGATTCTCGAGGATTTTAAGTTATTTGTTTTTATTCTGTTTGAGATTCGATCCAACTATGATTTGTTCTTAAAGTTTTTTCATGGAGATCCAATAAATTAGGGTTCCAGTCAGGAACCCTAGATCTGGTTTCATGGAGGCTCTATACATCTCCAGATAGGCAACTAGCCCTTCCGTGCCCTCCCATCATCGTCTCCGGTGAGCCCCAGGCGCATCCCCATCTCCAGGCGCACTGCATCTCCTGTTCCAGGCCGTACCAGGCAGTACCATCGCTGCACACCATCGGCGTAACAACCCTCGTGAATCCATCTCCATCTTATTTAAAAAAGGCACCACATCTCCTTTTTCGAGAGGCGGTTTAGATGGGTTCCCAATTGGGATCCCTAGTTGTGAATGAGAAAAGGAGCCCGCCCGATGGCCCTTTTATAATTTTTTTGGCTTTGTTGCTCCTCAACAAGAAAAGAGGGGCCTGCAACGTGAAAAAAATATGGCCCAGTTGTCTTTTTTTTTAAAGGGAGAAGTGAGAAGAGCTGTATTAAAAATAAAGCGGCTTATTTAAAAAAAGAGGGGAGAGGCGTACAAGATTTTGGGCCTAAGTTGAACAATGTGTTTAAAAAAAATATATTCAGAAAGTGCATACAATAAAAAGCTGTACGCACAAGTTTGCTTTAAAAAATCCAAAAAGGGGGAAAAGCCATAAAAAATGAAACGGTTTAATTTTTTTGTTATAAAGAAATGATTTGAAATGCCGAGAAATGTGGTGACTTATTTGATTTTTTGTTCTCCCCATTATCTTGTCTTCTCCCAACTTGATCGGTGTTTGTCATTCCGACCAGTATGGGAGAAATGGGGAGTATTGCGTAGAGTCACAGGCTACATATTTAGATTATTTTTCGGTATAGAAGCCAGTCAGATTTCCAGACTCCTTAGTTCTTCAGATTTCAGACTTGATGTCAGATTCTGAGTCCTCAGCTTCGGACATGCACATGTATACGGTCTTTTCAGATGGGCACATGTTTGCCATCATTGTTTATGGTCCCCATCATTCTTGTTTTGTCAGCCAAGGTTTTCATGTGATCCATAAGGACTCCTGAGTAGAGATCCCATTCCCTATGCCATGTGGGCTAGGGTTTTCATGTGATTTCATGGGTACTTCAGAATAGAGTACCATTCTCTGAGCCAAATGGGAGAGACCCAGTTCTTCGACGAGGAGACTTCTTCAGACACCATTCTTAAGCGATCATGAACTCCAGTACGAGATCCTTTCGAGGTTGCTATGAGAGGGAACCCACTTCGAGGTCCCTATGGGAGAGATCCATACAAAGATCTTCGTATGGATAATTAGCGATGCTCTTTTTATCCCTTTCAGAGATGGAGCAGTTGTCCACATGTTGTGACGGGCCAGAGTTCTACATGTAGAGACTCATTCTTCAGTTGCAGTGACTATGACAGGCGCAGTACGTAGCACATGTTCTCCGACGAGAAGACTCGGTTGACTCACACTCCAGTCCGTTCGTCCTCTTCACATGCACGACATGAGAAGCAACGTCCTCGACATCAGCTGATAGTTGTGCGCATTGAGTTGATATTGTCTGTAGTGTCATGTAGCGAGAGTTGAGATTTCTTTCTGTTTGTCCAAGCTGAGCATTGCATGTTCCAACTTGAGGGGGAGTGTTGGAGTATTTGGTTATGCGTCACTTATGAGGGAGATGGGTAAATGGATCTCTTCAAGATCCATTTACCTCATCCAAAGTTTAATCCCCATCTACCAGTGTGGGATGTGGAGACTCAGTGGGGGCTATATAGACCCCCACACCCGTTGTATTCAGATGAGAAAAGCAATAGACTATCAGCCCTTTGAGGCATTCTCCCATGGTTTCATCCCGCTCCTTAGGGAGTAGGGTCCACGCAAAAATCTCTTGCTCTGCATGTTTTATCTTTATTTCTCTGATTCCACTTCCGCATTCCTATTTTCTAACACAACCCACATCTCGGAATACCTCTCACAATACTGACAGTCGAAGTAAAATTTGATTGTGTCACACCCAATTCTACTCAAAGTGCTAATATCGTGTATAAGTGTGGAAACAATAGCACCACCTGCGCCACCTGCATATTGCATCGAGTGACTTTGGATGCAACCAGGCTGCAAAATGCAATGCGTCACCCAACTCGTCCATTAAGGTCGCAACCTTCATGGTATCTTCCCAGGGCCCTAGGGTACATGCTCAATCCCTTGTGATGCCTACTCCAATTACCCGATCGTCGTGAAATCTCATTGCGGGATGGTAATCACAACATATAAACATTTATTTATGCAACACCATGTTAGAAATTGAATTATTCATTGTCATCTTACGCTGTCTCAAGAGCACCATTCAATATATTTAGTTATTATCATCGGTTAATACTGAACGAATCATTTTGTATTTTATATAGTATAATGCCATGCAAAAGGGTATTATATAATTATCTGGCTTCTGATAATTCTCTCTATTTATGACCCACAATCTTACCAATGATGGCAAGTATACTAAGTTCAATAATTCATTTAATAATCCTACTAGTAGCTCTTTTGCTGATAATAATTATTTCATTTTTGAGATATGTAAACTTAATGACTGTAAGAAATGTATTTATTCCTTTGAATAATGTTGCTTTAATACTACAAGAAGTAACACAGGCATGTGTCGTTACATTTTTTTTGAAATATTCCAACTTCATGACAATTCGTTCGTCCCATAAGTCTCTAAGGTTTATGATTTGGGATATGCTACGTAGATAGTATCAGGAATAATAACAATGAAAAGTGACTCATACACTAACATTAATTTCATATTGGAGAGTACAATACTTTCAAAATATAGGAATGGAAACTCATGCCCACGCTAGTGTTAATCATACCACTCAGATATCATAGCAAGATATTAGTCGGATTATGAAGAAAAGAAAGACATAACATTTCACCTCCCTACAGAATAATTTCCTCAATTTTCTTAAGGGACTATTTGCTATTAATCACATTATATACGTTCCTATTATAGCCATTAGGAAATTACGATTAGTTATCTAAGATCGTGGGTGTTGCTTGGAATACAAAGAAATGTTAACGGCATTTCTATCAAAGTCGTTCTTTGGGGAGCCCAATGATATGTGAATGGAATAGCATGGATGCAGTTTGTTATCTCCCATTTAGATATTATATATGATCTAAGACTTGTGCCAATAATCGGTATAGTGATACTAACAACAATATGCTCCGAACAAACAAGAGATTGATAATCATACAAGGTTTATAGCACAAGGATGTCAAAGGCTTTAGGAATATTTGAAACATATGATCGATAATCATGTGAAAACCAACAACTGTTGTTACCTTCGAGGATGTCCCCTCGGGATCTCCTCCCGCATGAAAACGGTGTTCCTATCACCCGATCGCATCTAGAATGTTCGCACGATGGTGACCTCACGATCCCCTACGCGATAGTGGTCTCGGATCGTTGATCGGCACACCATTGTCGATAACAGTGGGTCGTCGGCAAGTTTTACAGCCAAATGGGCGGCCTTCCAGTAATGGTAGAAGGGTGGGCGGCTAGGGTTTTAAAGAGTCATCCATCTATCTCATATTTATAGAAAAATGGTGGTATTCAGATCCGCATACAACTTTTGACCCATCATTTTAAAATGTCGATATATTGAGCTAGGAAGCTCGAAATTCGACGTTCTTGGGCTCGTTGGAAAGGTCTCGACGAACCCTACGAAATAATATGATCATTTAAAATTTTTGAGTATAAAAGATATTCCAGAATTTATAATGAAAATTTGGGTTATCACAGTAGGAGATTGGTGGACAACGACAAATGTAACAAGTAGTGATTGAAGTAGATGGTAATAAACTGTTCTTCTTCATGTCCGTTCCCAATCGTATTCCCCATCTTCATATCCTGAAATATCAGAGAAATATTGTCAAAAATAGGCCAACGATGCATAGTCTTACAGATCCAATATAGAACAAGTTGATGGGAGAAATTGGTATATGGACTACCTCAGATCAAGGTTGCAAAAGTCGGTAGTCGGTACTTGATCGGTCATGTCACTGACTAAGGAATAATCGGCAGTCAGACGACTAATAGGATTTAGTCGGGCTTTAATCGGTTTTGATTTTTTAAATATATAAATCATTTTTATACATATATTGTTATATATTTACATAGATTTATGAATATTTTTAGAATCAAAAGAAGTACTTGAATTTAAATAAAATATTAAGCGTAATAAAATGAGTTTGCTTTTCAAAAAGTATAAAAATATGGTATCTCCAAGTCAAAATTTGTTAACTAGTGGACCAAGTCGGAATTAATCGATGCTCGGTCGGCCACCCCATTGACTAGACTAGTCGGACCTACTAGTTGGGCTAGTCGGGTGACTTTTACAACATTGCCTCAGATAAACTAGGAGTGACGGTAACTGTAACCTCTCTTTGTCCAACTAGAAGGGACAGATGATCGTCCACCAATTGAACTATCCTCTTGATTGGAATCTGCCTCATGTTGTCAAACTATCTTCTGTATCCACAAAGATGATGCGATGCTTTAGAGTCAGCCAACTAATCATACTCAATGTAGTAAGTGGAAAGAGTTAACCCGATAAGGATTAAGAAACAAATGAAGTGTTCATGACCTTAAATATCGACGAGATGTCGACGATACATCGATATTTATAAGGATGATATATCTTTTTCCTGGATATCGACGATATATTAAGCAATATATCACCAATATGTGGAACTGTGAAAATTCCTCTGGGGGTTTCAATATATCTCATCTTATATTAGCGATATTAATCACATACTTCCCCTATTTCACCCCATTTTATACATTGAGCATTTCGAAAGGTCACTAATATCAGTGATATCAATATTATTTGCCTGTTGAGCACTTTATATTTTAAATCATGAATATCGTCGATATTTGGGGTCAATTATCCTCGGACTGGCTTCCGCAAATGTAGTTGATCATGAATATAGGTATATATGATGGACTACAAAGCCATGTACCACTATATGACATGGAAAATTATATGGAATATAGAGTGTCAATCAGAAGAAGATACATAGGGCAACAAACATGACAAATAAATTCAACTAGACACTCTTGATTCTGACAAGCATCAAATACATATCTACGCGGTAAAGATTCGATATGCATTAGTTATGAATTATGAACTTTATATTTTATTTCAACTTATGCATTTAAATAAACTTCTATTTCAATACCTTATATAATGATGCATATTAGCCTGTGTGATAGTTATGATGTTATTACTGCTAGAAAACTTATATTTAGACCTATATTTTAGCAAATAAACGTGTCTCTATTTTATTTATTTATTTATTTATTAAAAATCATTAGAATTCTAACTAATTTTATGGAAAATCATTTTTATAGTCATTCACGATTCAAGTTGGCAAAATGACATCGAGATCGACATTTAAGGTCATGGAAGAGGTAAGCTATTACTGCTGTTTCAGGTGGTATATCAGGATATGTAATAGATGTCTGTGCAACATGCTTTATCAATGAGATCGGTGCGAGAGAGGGTCACTATTTCAACTCCACTCCATCAATTATTACATGCGGGCATCGTGGGGCCTGTCACGCTTGGTCCAACACGTTTCCTTAGTGTGCCCTATCTTGCCACAGAAAGTACATTAGATCTTACATTTTTTTATAGAGCCAGTGGGGCTCTTCTGCCGGATGGTGTAATTGATCGTTTCAGTAGATTCGTTGTGATTTCTATGATTCTATCTCAAGATTATCAACTTCTTATCAACACACCTTGTCATGTTGCTAGGTGACAAGGTGATTGTACTTGTTGTATGTTCATTTGAAGGTAGCTAGTATTGTACTCATCATCATTTGATCCCGTGCCGTATGTGTAAACATGCCTAAAAAAGGGGACTCCTCACTTAATGTTTAGTTGCAAGTGTCCAACACCGTGTAAGAGGCTTCCATTATCATTTAAGATGCATCTTCTCATAATAGGTCTGAAATATCTGGCTTGCATCCTTCTCTTGATTATGTGATTTTTTCATATTGTTCCATTATCTTTGTGTGCGATGTTACAGTGGATCCCCTCATGTACTCTATATGGATTGACACTTCCCAAACACCATGCATACAACTTGTTGTTGTACTGGTTCTCTCATTCTCTCTTTCTGTTCTTGCTCCATGCAAAACTCTCTATATTTTGATTGGTGTGATGAAGATTCATAACCTTCTGCCTCAATTTATGTCATTTGGCTTCACGATTTGACCAACAGGTTCCTTATAATACCTTTGTTGGTCGCTGATGATGCCACCATATATTTCGAACTTCTAGAAATGGGTTGGTGGAAGATTCTTAATGAAGAAGGCTTTTATCGATTTCTTAGTCTGTGCTGCACATACATGGTTTGGATTCTGAAGTGACATCTTTCGACTTATTTGGGGCTCTTTGATTCCACCTTGCATTGTTGTAAAAGTCACCCAACTGGTCCGACTAGTAGGCCCGACTAGTTTAGTCAGTGGGATGACCGACCGAGTACCGAATAATTCCGACTAGGTACGCTAATCAACCAATTTTTGTTTGGAGATGCCATGTTTTTTTAATGTTTTGCTTTTTTTATTAGCAAACTTATTATAATATGCTTAATGTTTTATATAAATTCAATTACTTCTTTTATTTTATTATGGTAGTATAAAAATGTGCAAAATATATGTAAATATATGTATAAAAATGAGTTATATATTTAAAATAATCATAAAATTCAAAACCGATTAAAGTCCGATTAAATCCGATTAGTCGCCCGGCTGCCGATTAATCCTTAGTCAGTGACCCAACCGACCGAATACCGACTACCGATTTTTGCAACCTTGCCACCTTGTATTGGATGTTATTATGGCAAGTGAAGAGGAGCGGATTGACCATCCAGGCATTCAAGGCCAACTATTCTCATTCAGATGACTCTGTCCCTACGTTGTGCACTTTTGAGGATGGAGACAATTCGTTTTTCTCCATGTCATGTCTCTGTCGTACTATGGAGCCGCTTGGATACGCCTTGGCTGCGACATGCATCATCCATGGAGTTTTGGAGCTTTATGCTTTCGGGATGTTCTTCTGTGCGTAATGGTTGTTTGCGTCCTTTTGATGATCTTTGGGTTATTTGGCTCTCAAGAAATGGTGTTTTCTGTCATGATCATTGCTATGCGGAGAATGTGTTGATTCACATCGGGGCTTTGTGTGAGGCTTGGTCTACATAATCACTCCCTCACCCAATTCTTCTAAAAAATCAACACATTCTAGATCATGTTGTGACAATATTATGATTTGCTGAAAGAGTAAGTTCCACGCAAGATGCGATGGTACGGGCCCTTGGATGTAGTAAATCTACAAGGAATGGCAACGGTGGCAGCTGATGATGGCTGCTGCACTTTGTCATGGTACTCGCTTGTAGCTAGCGACATTATTGGAGAAAACAATTGTGGTTGTTGCCGGCTAGCGATGCCTCGCTTGTTGGTGGTCGAGGGGGCCGCAAAGGATGAGTGACCATGACATAGGGTGGATATGGGAGGGGAAGTGGGTGTCAGGGTACGGACCATGGATCACTTGTCTAGGATTGTGCTTTGCTACCATGTAAAATTTATTACTTGATGTATTGAAATATGAACCTATGGTTTCTCTATATAGAGAGAAGTTAGGGTTAAAGTCAACGCAAACAAAAGTAAAATACATAATTTCTCTCCCAAAGGTATGGGACTTAAATCCTATTGTTCAGTTCCAATACTGTCTATTGGTCCCACCCATTTACCAACTGCATTATGCATAAGAAGTCATTGCTGCTGCCGCTTTATGTGCTCTCTACTTCATCTACCAACCAGACCCTTTACCTTGCGAGGAACCTACTTCATTGCAGTTGTGGGAAATATGTATATTACTAGATGCATTGCTGCTTAAAAGTTTATTCTAATTAATCATGTGCCTATTGCCAATCCTATCTCCAAACTTTGAAGCATGAAAATGGTGATATTTGATGAGTATTGGTGCGGGTGATGCACGCATCTTCACCTATATGGCAATCTCCCATTTTTGAGAGTTCTCTCCAAATTAGTAGTGATGTCATGTGCGATGGTTGGATTTAGCAAAATATCTCGCAATCTCCAAAAGTATGCATGATCCAAGGATGAATGGATTTCGTGACCTATTTTGTATGTATCTGTTCTTTTCTTGCCATTTTTTTCTATTTTATAGTTAAAAATGTATCGTTATGGTAGGGTTGAGTCCCAAGATAACTATGTCCATATGGGAGTGAAACCTTTGCGGTTACAGTAAGGGAACTGGATTGTTGTCCACTGCTCAAGGGAACCAAATAGTTAGAACTAAATATTGGATTGCACACACCTTTTTTTCTGGATGGATGTTTTCAAAATGGCACCATTAGATGGCCAGACCTAAATCCTGTTCTTCTAGTTTCGTGCTATGCTTGGGCTCTTGGGTCTTATTGGTAAACAAATACAGACTGAAGCCAAATCTGTTACCCTGTTGCCATTAATGGGCTTGGGTTGGGCTCAACCTGGCCCAATTGATGTCAACCCTAGGTATTATGGGTA
Source organism: Ottelia alismoides (assembly GCA_037367405.1). Lineage (NCBI taxonomy): Eukaryota > Viridiplantae > Streptophyta > Magnoliopsida > Alismatales > Hydrocharitaceae > Ottelia > Ottelia alismoides. The sequence continues at coordinate 870,019 of JAZKJV010001145.1, forward strand.
GGGGTGCACATGGATCGGATTGGATTTTAGCTTAATCCGCGACCAATCCAAACTTAATATATTTTACTATTTTGAATCCAGTCCACATTTAAATCCATATTCATTGGATTACATATTAAATCGAATTGGATCTAATCCAATCCTATATGCTGTATGCTTGTCGCATCATCGCATGTTCCCCTTCTTATGAGGGTCTACGCTACTAGTGACTCCAAGCTTCCCCTTTGCGAGGGTTATCCCTTTTGATGGATGTCGAGCGTTGTCCTTTAGAGGGTTCATTAATGTGTGGGATGCTGTGCCCCTGCCAAGCATCTGTCTGTTCCAAGGCTTGCCAAGCTTCGGTCCTCATGAGGTGCACTCATGCATCTCATGTGTCTTGCATCCTAGGGTTTGTGTATCTCTGCTTGGTGCATCCCTGTTGCTCGAGGCATCCCTGCTAGACGCATCCTTGGGTCTGTGCTTCTGGATCCATGCTGCAGGACCTCTGCTTCGGTGCTTCTGCCTTACGACCTCTGCTCCATGGCTCTGCCCCTGGGTCTTTGCTATAGATCCCTTGCTTTTGGCCAGTACAGATAAACCTTGTCCTTTGAGTCCCTATCTATATATATTCTAGCATGCTCTTCCACATCATGCTTTGTTTATTTTTTAATGGAAAGGACAAAGGATGGCTAACTGAAAGTAGCCTTCCAAAACGTTATTGCAAGCGAGACTGAAATAACCTCTAGCAATTTCCAAGAAATAAAAAGCTGAAGGAAACACCAACCAAAATTCAATTTGAAAATATTTGCTTGATTTTATTACACTAGATTTCTGGCCCCAATGCTTCTTATATTACTTGTGGAACAAGTTGTAGGTCAAAGACATTAAAAATGCAACATGGGGAGTACGTATATGTATACTCATAGCCAACTGTCATAAGATGTCTTGTCGCTTCATGAGTTTCCAGGCAAGAGGACCAACATACTTTGTTTATGTACATTAATAACATACTGACACTTGGTCCAACTTAAGAGGTGAGCAAACTCTAGGCTGAAACCTCCTCTACCAACAATCATCTAGTTAAAGGCATATGAGTGCATCCTCCACACATGGTTTACATCATGGATCGATATACATGTACAACTTGAAAAGTTGTAATTTAAGCGCGCCCTAAAAAATAAGGCAAGACATAGTAGTGCGTGAAGATAGAGATTTCTGATCGCATGTTTTAAAAAGTTCTACGAGGATTGTTTCACGTCAATTGTGATTGTCGATGGTCAATACAGAGATACACATGCCTGCGACTATTGATAGTCAATACTTGGTTCGAATAGTCCTCGTTGCAACATGTCTGGGCACAATAATTTTTGTCTGTTCCGCATGATGCACCCTCGGTTTGATGTCGTGGTTACGTAGGTATGATTCCCCAGTCCAACTATATATGTTTCCTTTTCAGTCCTACCAAGGGAGGATGGGTTATATGTGTATTTGTGTTTTCACTTGGTTAGACACTGATTCAAATTGGGGATCCTTTTACTTGAGAGATATTTTATCGCATGTTTTAAGAACTACTACAAGGATTACCTTGCATTGTTTGCGACTTTAGATAGTAAATACATAGATACAACATGCTTATGGTATGGATTTGGCTCATGCGCCATCCTCAATGGATCTACAGTCGCATGATCTTAAGTGTCATCCATCATGGCTAACCTAGAGTCTTTCCCATGGACGGCCTTATCGCGATATATCGGCGATATATCGGTATTGACAGGTCACCGATATATCGCCGATATGGTCGATATCGGGTATCGACAGGCCAAAAATGCACAATCTATGTCCGATGTCGGCGATATGGGTCGATATATCGACGATATATCGGTATCGACATGGTACCGATACCGATATCGATATGTCCTTCCATGTTTCCTCACATATCCATGCCATTGTAGATACACCCATCCATCTTGTGTTTCTGCTCTCATTCCTACCTATATAAAAGGAGAGGAGAGGAAAATTTAGGGCAATGTCACTTTCTCTCCATAGTAGCTCCCTCTCCGCTTTCTCTTCTTCATATCTTCCTTCTCTTATGGATTAGCCTTATATGAATACCAATTTACCAAAGTGAATGTAGTGGAGTGGTATGATGCGTCAGGACTCAACCATGCAAGATATAGTCCTGTCATGCGGGTGTACATGGTAAACCCCATCTTCAATGTTTTCTTGTTTGTTTCATTCTCCGATCTACAAATCTTGATGGAAAATGGCCACATTTGCCTATGGTGATGGATGTCCATCCATTAGAATTAAACTAAACTAGGCAACATTTGCAATGGTGGACCCAGATAATTAGGTTAGGGAAGACATCAAAATATGTTGGACTATCGACGCATGCATTTTGGCAAATAGCTACTTGCTCAGCATTTTGAAATCAATTATTTTTCTATCATATGGTTTACAATATGGTGTTTTGGGAACCATGGCTTGACTGGTGTCTGCTAAAATATTACAATTCAAGGTTTACTTGGACATACAGAAATATCCTACCAAAATGCTATTAACTAATTGTGTCACCAGAACAATGAGACAGTCGTAAAATATATGATTGATGATAAAATTTCTTGATCTTAATATGTGCAACTACAAATTGCCTATCAAAAAGACATGCAACCGATAAAAATGCAAAAAACAAGCAGCATAAGTGAGTAACATTTGTGGATGGTCGCGGTGTGGTCTATGGAGAAAAGTCAAGAACCACATAGTTATGTCGTGGGACCCTGTGAGAGGGAGCATCAAGAACTGTGAATGAACTGGCACAGCCTGACACAGTCGAGGGTGCAACATGATATAGTGGGACATGAGGTTCACTGTGACTGTGGTGAATCAAGGTGGCGCAATGGGGCATGGAGATGCTAGGGTCAGCATGTGATGGTGAAGTATTTGCCTTGTATATGAAATCTATGCATGGTTATTGGTGAGCAAACTTGATTTCAGTAGCTTTTGCTTTTCCACATATGGTATTTAGCTTCAATTGGTTGCCATGCTTCAATTCGATTATTAAGAACTTATTTTATGTATGCCATTTTTCTTGGTGATTACTTCATTGGAACTATTGCCTATTTTGACATCTAATGTCTATTGTAATGTGAATTTTCAGGGTGCATATTTTAGTGTTTTTTCTTAGTTGCAATCTTGCTAGCTGACAGCACTGTACACACGTGAAGTGCTGATATAGTTCATAAAAGCTCCAGAAGTTGAAGTATGGCAGAATCTGTAGTGTCAAGCTTCTGGGGCCCGGTCACATCTTCTTCTGAGTGGTGTGAAAAGAACTACACACATTCCTCTTATATTGCCGAGTTTTACAACACTATATCCAATATCCCTTGCATCATATTGGCTTTTATTGGGCTTATAAATGCATTTCGACAGAGGTTTGAGAAAAGATTCAGCATTCTTCATTTATCTAATATGATACTTGGCATTGGGAGCATGCTTTTTCACGCCACACTACAAAATGTGTAAGCATGCTGTTTCTGCCATGATTATTTACATATAATCTGCAAAAAATAACGTTTTGATAAACTTTTGTATCCAATGACTTTATATAAGTTGCTTACTGCCTGCTTAAGTTCTCTCTCTTTCTCTATATTAGTGTGTATGTGTGTACATGTTTTCGTATTCAACTTTCATTGGACTTTATCTCAGTTGGTATCTGTAAATAGAGGCGCTCATGTAAATTATTCTTTTGGATCTGTCCAATCGTGGGTGAATTTATTATAGGTAATTCTCATTTTGTTGTTTTAATTTTTTTATGACATTTTAGTCCAGTCTCTAAAAATTGGTATTAAATGGATAGTAAGTAACAAGCTTAGCACATCATTAGAGGGAAAATAGGTGTTTTTGTTCCTGGAAACTGAATGGCTTCTAAGTTTTATGTAACGAAAATCTCAGAGAAATCCCTTTTCAAAAAGAGTTGCATACCTAAATTCTCTCATGGTGAAACACAACACTGTTCTCAGCGAACCACAGAGGCGACACAATAGCTGCATTCTTTCTCATGCCACCTAGCAAGCCATCCTGGCTGGAGGTATGGAGCTCCAAAAGCTTGAAGGAGAGTATCCGAAACCGATAATCGCAGTCGCACGATAGATATGTCTCGAACACTCACATGTAAAGAAAATGAGGTCCATGTACTCCCACCTCCCGGTCCTCGTGTAGTCCTGACAAACTGGGACATCCTAATAAAAGATCTTTCCTCAATGAGCATTAGTTATGGCATGCTCCTGACATATCAATCACATGGAAAACTTATACATATTGCGGAAACTTCCAACTCTAGATGTCTTATTCAATATTACCAACATCAAGTGCACATGAGGTATTTAGAACCTTAGACTTTCTTTGCTGAGAAATTCTTCTCTACCTATGTCTAGTGGTCACGACCAATTAAAGATGCCTTTAAAGTATCTAAAACTTTCATTGGTTTCATTTACTCGTCTACCCTCTGATCCAAGAAATCCGAGAGGAAAGATGATGTCCACACACCATTAAACTAAGTATCTACCACCACAAGATCTGAATCGTTTACCAAAACAAACAAAAGTAGGAATAAATCATAGAGAGCCCCCTCCCCAAACCAGTCGCTCCACCATAATACGAAACTCCTGTTCCCCAAAACGGGCAATGAAGTGACACCTTACAGAAAGCATATGACGAGCTAACTTCTCCCATTATAAATGTACTGAAAGTGACACCATACATATACCACACGACATGACACAAGGTGTTGCCTCAAACCATATGCACATTCATTTTGCTAGGGGGGATTATTCACCTCCTTAAGGTGCAACACCCCAGCTTGCCATTGTCCATTGGCCGAGTCACAGTTTCAAATCACTGTTTCTTTAAGTTTTAAATTGTTTAGGATGACAAACTGTATGCCTATTTACATGTCCCTATCATATTAGAAATATAATTTGGCAGTATGACTTCATTACTCCTTCCTGGTTCTCTTTTCTCTCTGCACTTTTTCATGCATGCCTTCCAAAACTCTACGTGATTTGATATATGTTCCTCTCGACTTACGCATCTTCGTGCTTCCTACCGAAATCTTATGTCAGAAGCCTGCCTTCTCTTTCTTTTCATCGCTTTTGTCTCTTTTATATTGTCACATTCTTCCTACTACATCAAGTGGTCTTAGATCATGAGTTCATGCTATTCTTGCACCCTGATGATATCAAGGTTCAGAAAGTCGGTATGCGATATTCATTCGGTCGGGTGGTCTGGAGCGAGTAAGCGGGTTGGTGGAAGTATATGTGGATTATGCGGTTTCTTCATCATTGCTTCCATCAAAAGTGCACTCCATATATTCATTTTTAGTCCTACTTATGTGAAATCCTTTAGTCTCCAATGCATGTCTCCAAACCTCAAGCTTCTCATTTACTTCATTTCTCGTCTCATCAATCAGCACAATATCATCAACAAATAACATACAACAAGGTATCTCATCCTGAATGTAACTTGTCAACTCGTCTATAATCAAAATAAAAAGAAACAAACTCAAAGTTGAACGTTGACGTAAATCAATGTTGATGTCAAAATAGTCGGTCTTCGTAGACCGGATCCTTACACAAGATAAATCCCTATCATACAAAATAGGGTTTAGGGTTTGATATCTCTTCTCCAAAACTTGTCAAAATAAAAAGAAACAAACTCAAAGTTGAACGTTGATGTAAATCAATGTTGTTGACGCATAGTCTATTTTGTATCCCTTTGTTATTTTATTTTCTTGTTAGTCTTCTTGTGTAATTTACCCATAGGCTACTCTCCTATATAAGAGAGCCTAGGGCTGTGGAATAGAACATCTCATTCGCGTTTCCCAACATGGTATCAGAGCGACGGTCCTAGACCGGAGTTCTCGAAACCCTAGCCCTAACCCATCCCACACAGCCGGCCTCTCTCTCTCTCGATCTCTCTCGATCGGCGCGCCTCCTCCTCGACGTGCGCGCCTCCATCGCCGCGCATCTGGAGCCCTCCTCGCATAGCGCCTGGAGCCCTTGCTCCCGATCTCTCATCGCGCAGCGCACCTGCTGATCTCCCATCGCGCAGCGCACCTGCGCTCCCATCGCGCGTGGCGCCTCCATCGCGCATAGCGCCCCTATCGCGCGAGGCGCAACTGATCTCTCCTGCGAGATCTCGGGCGATCTCTCCTGTTTGTTCCTGATCGCGCGTGATTGTTCATGATCGCGCGTGAACCATCATCTTCTGGAACCTGTTGATCGCCCCTGACGAAGCCCCTGGCGCAAGGCTCCTGCTGTTCTCTTCCATATCACATCTGCACTGTGCTGTGCGCATAGGAAGCCTATCTCCTGTGCTGTACACATAGTGGGCGCTAGGGCACCATCTCAGTTGTGCGCGAGGGTTTCTACAATCGAAACCTTTGCGCGTGCGGATCGTAGCGCGCATAGATCCATGGGGATAGTTGCTTGAAGTCTACACATGCAACTAATCCTGTCTATGTCATTGTAGACAAATATTATCTACTGCAGTTCGCTCCAGTCTTCCGTATCCAGTATGTCAGAAAGCAAGGCAGAAATCCCGTCCATGGGCGCATTTCGTGGTCCAGCGCCCATTGTCAAGATGGACGGTACGAACTATGAACTGTGGGCAATGCAGTTCATGAGTATGATGAAGTCCACGGGCAAGAAGCATATTCTCACAGAGCCCGAGCCTGCAGAGAAGACTGGAGTCCATGCCTCATGGGAGGCTGACGATGCATATGCAAAGGTGTGGCTATCTGGCACATTGGCTATTGAGATTGCCAATGACATTCTACATCAACCCACAGCCAAAGACATGTGGGATATCCTAGCAGCGACATATTCCCAGGCGAAGAATGAGACCAAGATTCTGCAATTACAACATGATATATTCACAATTAAGCAGAATGGCCGCCCATTACATTCTCTCTACACAACTTTGAGAGGGATGTTTGAGAAGCTCCATAGCTTCATGTCTCTTACCGCCACACCAGAGCAGCAGAAGACATTCAGGAATGCGACGATGGTAGGTGTGTTTCTCGCTGCACTCGATCCAGAGTATGAGGCAGCACGTTCACAGATTTTGGCGGACTCGACTATTCCTCCCATGGAGGAAGCCTTTCACAGATTGAGCAGGATTACTGTACCTTCAGCAGCCACTAGTCAGAATCCGTCAGCCATGGCAGCCAACAGAGGCCGTGGTTCTCAATACCAGGGCCGTGGACGCATTCCCCGTGGAAGGGGTGGTCGCACTAGGCCAACATGCTCATATTGTCACAGAGTCGGCCATACTGAAGATACCTGCTACTCCAAGCATGGATTTCCTGCATCTGCACGAGCTGCTGAGCAGATAGAGCCCCCGTCTGCATCCACACTGGATCAACGATTTGATGATCTGGTTGCCCGTCTTAGGGGCATTATACCACCTTCTGGCCCAGCACAGACGACAGAGAGTCATACTGATGTTGCTGCTGGTGCTTCTGCGTCTGCCTCTACGAGTACGTCAGGTAGTACTCTTGCACTTCATAGTAGTAGATCGGATACATTGCCATGGATTATGGACTCAGGTGCTACGCATCATCTATGTGGCGACCAGAGTCTACTTTCAGGATATACTCAGATCCCTCCAGGACGGACAGTAGTGATTGCCAATGGCACACATTCCCCCATCACGGGTCAGGGGGAGATTAGATTAACATCCTCTATGCAGCTCAAGAATGTTTTACATGCACCGCATTTTTCTATGAATCTTTTGTCAATCAGTCAGATTACGAAGGATCTCCAATGTCGAGCTATTTTTGATCCATCTTCTTTGATTTTTCAGGACATCCGTACGGGCAACGTGATTGGTCATGGCTATGAGCAAGGAGGCCTCTATCGTCTGAACCAGACCCCATTTGCCGGAATTACATCTTCTCCCGCTGGACAAGTATCTTCCCTCCTGTGGCATCTGCGTTTTGGTCATCTATCGCTTCAGAAGTTGCGTCTTGTCTTACCTTATAGTTTTTCTCACACACCTATCCAGTGTGAGGCGTGTCAGTTGGGAAAACATCACAGGTCATCGTTTCCCAGTAGTCAAGGTCGGAGTAGTAACTCCAAATTTGAGTTGTTTCATGTTGATGTCTGGGGTCCAAGTCGTGTTCCCGATCATCAGGGGCACAGGTTTTATATTGTTTTTGTGGATGATTTCTCAAGAGCATCATGGGTATTTCTAATGAAAAATAAATCTGAAGCTGGAAATATTATTATTCAATTTCTAAATGAGATTCAGAATGTTTTTTCCACAACTGTCAAAATTATGAGAAGTGACAATGCCTTAGAGTTATGCACCAAGAATCTTGCCAACTACTACTCCTCTAAAGGAATTGTTCACCAAACATCCTGTGCCCATACGTCTCAACAAAATGGGGTGGCAGAAAGAAAACACCGTCACATTCTTGATGTCACAAGGTCACTTCTCATTCAGAGTCATGTTCCGTATTCATACTGGGGTGATGCAGTCCTTACTGCATGTTATCTTATAAATCGTATGCCCTCGTCTGTCTTGAATGAACAGGTTCCTTTCTCACTGATTTATCCTGACAAGGATCTGTTCACTCTTACCCCTCGTGTGTTTGGGTCAGTTGCCTTTGTCCATCAGTTGTCGCCCGGTTCTGACAAGCTCTCTCCTAGGGCTGTCAAGTGTGTCTTTGTGGGGTACTCCAGAACTCAAAAGGGGTACAAGTGTTTTGATCCCGTGCGTCGGCGGTATATGATCAGTGCAGATGTTACATTCTTTGAATCCATCATGTATTTTTCAGATTCTGGGAGGATGCAACAGCCACCTATATCCCCTGACATTGTATTCATGACACCACCAACATCACAACCGCCATCTGAACCACCACCACCACCGCCACCACCATCAATAGTACCTCCGTTACCATTCCATTACACCCGGAGGCCGAATCAAGCTCATGGTCATGACCAGTCAACTAGCTCGCCTATGGTATGTAATGAGAATATTAATGTTGATGGATCTGACGACATTTCTCAGCAGGATGCATTACAGGAGCATGGTGATACCACGGCGGACCTAAATGTTCCAATCGCTCTACGCAAGTCGAAGAGAAGCTGTGTCCAGTATCCAGTATCAGCAGTGGTGTCGTTTGAGAGGCTATCTGGACCATTCAAGACGTTTGCATTGACACTTTCAGCTACAGCCATTCCACGGAACCATCATGATGCTATGCAGGATGCTAGATGGCGACTAGCAATGGAAGAGGAGATGGAGGCGCTTCAGTCTAGAGGAACCTGGAGTTTGGTTCCTATACCTCCAGATGTTAGCCCGGTGAGTTGCAAATGGGTGTTTACAGTTAAGCACAATGCAGATGGTTCCATTGACAGGTACAAGGCACGCCTTGTTGCTCGGGGCTTCACGCAGACATATGGGGTAGATTACCTAGACACCTTCTCCCCTGTGGCGCGTCATTCCACTTTACGGATTCTGTTATCTGTTGCGGTTGCTAAAGACTGGCCACTCTATCAACTGGACGTAAAGAATGCTTTTTTGTATGGAGACTTGCAGGAGGAAGTCTACATGCAACAGCCACCCGGTTTTGCTGTTGAGGGGGAGTGTTCCAAGGTTTGCAGATTGCATAAGGCCATCTATGGTCTTAAGCAGAGCCCCAGAGCATGGTTTCAGAAGCTTTCAGACCTCTTTGAGAAACAAGGATATAAACGCTCCAATGCTGATCATTCCTTGTTTGTGCAGAAGACGGCGAGAGGTATCATTGTAATCATGGTTTATGTTGATGATATCTTGATTACAGGTGATGATGACCAAGGCATTAAGCAAGCAAAGGAAAGGCTGGGAACCGAGTTTGTCACCAAGGACTTGGGAGTCCTTAGATACTTCCTGGGGCTGGAATTTGCGAGAAATCCATACGGATTAGTCATGACACAGAGGAAGTATGTCACAGATCTACTGAGTGAGACAGGTATGCTAGGGTGTCGACCTGCTACGACACCAATGGACCCTAGCATGAAGCTGCATGATGATGACACAGAAGAGGTGGATCAGAGAAGGTACAGAGAACTGGTAGGCAAATTACTGTATGTCACTATCACTAGACCTGATATACAGTTTGCAGTGAGTCGGGTGAGCCAGTTCATGGAGCAACCACGCCAGGTCCATATGGATGCCATACACATGATTCTGAGATATCTAAAATCATCTCCAGGTGCAGGCTTGCTATTTAAGAAAGGAAAGGAGATTTCTGTTACAGGATGTGCGGATGCAGACTATGCAGGATGCCCCAAGGACAGGAAGTCAACATCAGGGTTTGCAGTCTATGTTGGAGATGCTCTAGTTTCGTGGAAGAGCAAGAAGCAGACAGTAGTGGCTAGATCCAGTGCTGAATCAGAATATAGGGCTATGGCCCAGGCGTGCACAGAAATGATGTGGGTAAAATCCTTACTTGCAGACCTATGTATTGATATACCTCTTCCTATGATGTTGGAATGTGACAATCAGGCCGCCTTGTTCATTGCAAATAACCCAGCTTTTCATGAGAGGACCAAGCATATTGAGGTCGACTGTCACTACATACGTGACATGATTCAGAAGGGGTTCATTGCTACATCTCACGTCACATCAGAGAATCAGACTGCTGATATTTTTACCAAAGCATTATTTAAAGGTCCATTCCAGAAGTGTGCGTCCAAGCTGAGCATGATTGACATCTATGCTCCATCTTGAGGGGGAGTGTTGACGCATAGTCTATTTTGTATCCCTTTGTTATTTTATTTTCTTGTTAGTCTTCTTGTGTAATTTACCCATAGGCTACTCTCCTATATAAGAGAGCCTAGGGCTGTGGAATAGAACATCTCATTCGCGTTTCCCAACAAATGTTGATATCAAAATAGTCAGTTTTCGCAGACTGGATCCTTACACAAGATAAATCCCTGTCATACATATCTTTTATGAGGTTAATGTATAGGACATGTACTGATTCTCCGTCGAGGGTCGACGCTCAGGGCCCTGTTGCAGTGGTGCTAGTGCGGAACAGGTTCGCCGCATTGGATAGAGGCTTGGCGCGCAGGTTGGGGGTCATTTCCCCGCAGAAGGCGGTGACTCTGGTGCCTTTATGAAGATGCTCTCTTTGAATGTAAGGGGATTGGACCGTCCCGATAAAAGGCTCGGGGTGGTGAACCTAGTGAAAGAGGTGGCGGCAGACATTGTCTTGCTCTAGGAGACTAAGTTGCAGGTGTTGGACGATTCTTTGCGTCGTGAGCTCAGTAGGGGAGGTGTTTTCGAGCTGACGACGAGTGCGGCTGTTGGTGCATCGAGGGGTATCATTTCTGGCCGACGTGCTGATTCTTTCGACTTGTTGAGGACACATGTGTCCGCGTTCGCCGACAGTGCAACTGAGCCAGAGAGCGGATGTTTGTTGTTTCTGGGTCACGAATGTTTATGGTCCTTGTAGACGGGAGGATCTTTCTTTGGCGGTGGATTTGGCAAATGTTGCGCTTGAGGTGGGGGATGCAGTTTGGATCATTGGTGGTGACTTCAATGTGACCTTGTTTCCGGGTGACAGGCCGGAAGATGTCGGAGGTGCTGATCCGGGTTCATCGGAGTTTAGGGAGGTAGCCACTTCTCTGGGGCTATCTATAGTAGACGCGACCGGGTGCAAATTCACTTTGAGGAATTCCAGATCCAGATCCAGACTTGACAGGTTTCTGATATCTGTGGAGGCGGGGGAGGTCTTCCTGTTGGCAAGGGCTTGGGCGCTTTCGAGAAACTTATCGGATCACACTCCCATTCTTTGGTGCTCCGGTGAGGTTCGGCAGAGTCGTTTCTTCTTCCGGTTCGAGAAGAAGTGACTGCTGGAGGATGGCTTCCGGGACTTGGTCGCTGAACACTGGCAGAACTTCGTGGGGGAGGGGTCAACGGTGTCGCGCTTCGTGGCAAAGCTGGATTCCCTCAGGCGGGTGCTGACATCTTTCAGGAAGGAGGCTGCGCGGTGGCGTAGGGAACTCAAGTCAAAGGCTGAGGTAGGGATTAGCAGGTTGGATGGGCTGGAGGATGAACGGGGTCTGTCGTCGGCCGAAGTGGAGGAGCGGGCCGCATGGCTGGAGGCTGTGTACTTGGAGGACAGGAAAGAGGAGGTCCACTGGCGGCAGAGATCGAGGCAGAAGTGGCTGAGGGAAGGTGACACGCACACGTGTTTTTTTCACTCTGTGGCGTCTGGGAGAAGGAGAAGGAGCTACCTGCATGAGTTGGAGGTGGGCGGGCGAGTGGTGTCCGACGAAAATAATATAGGGGCCGCCTTGAGGAAGCACTTTGTGAGGGTCTCCAGGAAGGAGAGGAGGGAGGATGGCTGGGGTTGGTCTGATTTGGGCGCTGGTTCTTTATCTGGAGCGCAGGATGAGGCGTTTGTGCTCGCTTTTTCTGAAGGGGAGATCCACAGGGCGGTTTGGGACCTGAATGGGGACGCGGCTCCTGGTCCTGATTGCTTTTCCATTTCGTTTTACCGGGAGTTCTGGGAGTTGCTTAAGGGAGATATTCTGGAGGTTTTGGATGAGTTCAGGCAAGCCAACATGGGTTTTGACAAAATTAACAGGGCTTTGATCTTTCTGTTGCCCAAGAAAGACAATCCGGTGGAGGTGGGAGACTTTTGACCTATCTCTATATCGAATGGCTTGTATCTTATTGTGTCCAAGGTGCTTGCGAACAGGCTTCGAGCGGTCTTGGATTCCGTGGTCTTGCTTGCCCAATCCGCATTTATCCCGGGTAGGTCCATGGCGGATGGGATCGTCGCTGCGTTGGAGGCTTGCCTTAAATGGAAAAGATCGGCTAAGAAAGGGGTCGTTTGGAAGATCGACTACGCCAAGGCCTACGATTGCGTCAGTTGGAAGTTCCTTTGGACTTCGCTGCGGAGAAGGAGCTTTCCCGATGAGTGGATTGGCTGGATCAAGAGATGTGTCACTACTTGTTCGTGCGCCGTGCTGGTTAACGGAAGACCGGAGGGTCGGTGGTTCCAACCGCAGATGGGGGTTCGTCAGGGGTGCCCGCTCGCTTCCTTGCTGTTTGTGCTTGTTGTGGATTGCTTGGTCGTCTTGTTTCAGCTGGCGGTGGAGGAGAGGTGGTGCGAGGGCTTTAGGTTTGGGGGTATTTCCATCCCGATTTTGCAGTACGCTGATGACACGTTGATATTTCTGGGGGGGACAGAGGAGCAGAACCACAACACAGTTACTTTGGTGGACGTGTTCGGGTGCTTGTCCGGTTTCAAGATCAATAGGCAGAAGTCGGCGCTGGTTCCTCTTGGGTTGGATGCAGTGGAGTGCAACAGGCTGTCGGAGTGGGCGGGGTGCCCCCGAGGTCAGTTGCCGATTAACTACCTTGGGTTACCGCTTGTTGCGGGCAGATTGAGAAACTCTGATTGGGACTGTGTGCTGCGGAGGTTGGAGGAGCGACTTGAGGGCTGAAGGCGATCACTCTATCCAAGGGTGGGAAGCTTACCCTGCTGAAGTATGTTCTGTCCGCTATTCTGGCGTTCTTCAACTCCACGAGGCTGATGCCTGTTGGGGTGAAAAGGAAAGTGGAAGCTCTGATGAAAGCCTTCTTCTGGTCCGATGGCAGACAATCGGGAAAGGGGTTCCACCTGGTTGCTTGGAAGGATGTTGTGAACTTGTGGTGCCTGTCTCGGAAGGGGGTCTTCGTATTCGAGATGTGGAGCTGATAAACAAAGCTTTGCTTGCGAAGTGGGCAGTGCGGATTTGGGGCAAGTCCGACTCTTTGGTTTTACGTCTGCTGAGATCCATTTATGATGTCGCTGGGGACATGGTGGCTCGGAGAATTCGGCATGAGTCTCCCTTATGGTTGGGAATTCGTGCGGTGATGCCTGCCCTTATGCCCTTCCTTCGTTCGAGGTTGGGGAATGGCCTCCGATTTCGTTTCTGGCAGGATGATTGGACTGGGGAGGGGGCGCTCGTCAACCGCTTCCCTAGGCTGGCAGCCTTAGCTGCAGACAGAGGGGTGCGTATCGCTGAGGTAGCTGACTCGAGTACGTGGGCCCCGAGGTTTCTTTCTGACATCTTCGATCAGAGGGCAGAGGACTTTCTGCAGATGCTGTCGGAGCCTCCATCTGCTAGCGAGATGTTTGGAGTACCTGACCACTTCGTCTGGGCCGATGGCAAGTTCTCGGTGAAGTTGGCGTATCGAAAGTTGAGAGCTGGAACAATGGTGAATGATGAGCACCTTTACGCGGACATGAAAGTTATTTGGACGGCTAAGATCCCTTCCCGGGTCAAAGTTTTTCTGTGGTGCCTCAGGAGGAAGCGCCTGTGTGATAAGGTGAGAAGAGGGACAATTTTGGGTACACCGAACATGCAGTGTGACAGGTGCGGGGAGGTGGAGGACGTGGACCACATCTTCTTCGGTTGCAGGACATCAACGCAGGTTTGGGATGCTGCGGGGATCTCGTGGCTCCAGACTTCCGACTTGGATTCTTTTTGGGGTCAGTCTGTTCGCTGGGACTTGGGTCCTCTAGGGATGTGTTTAGGCCCTTTGCAGCTCTTTGGGCTATCTGGCTTGGCAGGAATGACATTCTTTTCAAGGGGCAGCGTTTCTACTGGGAAAATGTAATTCCCACTGTAATGCTCTATACAATTTCTGGGTTTCTAACTGATGTACCTGTACCTGTGCCTGTTTTATTACTTAATGAAATCTCTGGTGTGGTGACTCCCGTCTTGGGAGGGCTCTCCCTTATTTTCTAGTAAAAAAATTTGTCAAAATATCTCACATGGGACAAAATCATAAGCCTTCTCCAAATCAATAAAAATGATATGGAGGTTCTTCCTTTTAGCTTTATAAATCTCCATTGTTCTCCTCAACAATTGGATAGCTTCCTTTTTGCTCGAAATATTACTTGATTGAAGGAATTTCTGTTGATGCATAACAACTCCCAACAACAATAAAGCCTTTCTCACTTTAAGTAGGGTCGGCTACATGATTTTTTTGCCCTCATTCAGATCTATCTTGGGTCATTCTCGGGTTTAGATCCAAAAAACTAAGTTCCTTTTGTGTAGTCTCATTCCAACACTTCTTGGGCCTTCCATGCCCTCTTTTAACCGACTCAACATTCCAAAACTCTCTTCTCCTAATCGATGCATCAATTGACCTCCTTTGCAAATAGCTAAATCACCTTAAGCAATTTTCTCACATCTTATCCCCGATCGAAGCTATACCCACTTTCATTCTGATGGCATCATTCCAATCTGATCTTTATGTGTGTCCACACATTTACCTTAGCATTTTCATTTTTGCTACCGCCATTCTATGCACGTGTCTACGATTCATAGGCCAACATTCAGATCCATAGATCATAGAAAGTCTAGTAGCTGCTTTGTAGAACTTCCTTTGTTTTTCAAAGAAATTTTCTTATCACAGAGAACAGTAGAGGCTCCTCTCTACTTTAGCCAACCTGCATTTGTTCTATTTGTAACATCTCCATCAATTTCTCCATCATGTTGCAAAATAGATCCCAAGTATGTAAAAGAATCTCTCTTCTGAATGTTATCATCACCAATCTTAACATCGATTCTTTCACCATTGCTTCCATTAAAAGAACACTCCATATATTCAGTCTTAACCCTACTTATATGAAAACCTTTAGTCTCCAAAGCATATCTTCAGACCTCAAGCATCTCATTTACTCCATCTATAGTCTCATTAATCAACATAATATCATCAGTGATAACATACACTAGGGTATCTCATACTGTGACTTGTCAACTCATCCATAATCAAAGTAAAAAAGAAATGGACTCAAAGTTGAACATTGATGCAAACCAGTGTGGATGTCACTGATCTACCGGGTATGGTAATGACGCAAAGGAAGTATGTCACTGATCTTCTATCTGAGACGGGCATGACATGATGCATACATGCTACTACTGCAATGGATCCTAATACTATGCTTTTATGACGACGACTATGCGGAGGTGGATAAGGGACTATACAAAGAGCTTGTAGGGAAGCTGTTATATGTCACTATCACCAGGTCTGATATATCATTTGCTGTTAGCAGAGTTAGTCAGTTTATGGAGCAACCCAGGCATGCTCATATGGATGTAGTTAACATGATTTTGAGGTATCTGAAGTCTTCCTCGGGTGCAAGACTTCTGTTCAGAAGAGACACGTCTCTCACAATTACTGAATGTGCGGATGCAGACTATGCCAGTTGCCCCAATGACAAGAAGTCCATCTCAGGCTTCACGGTGTTTGTTGGTAGCTCGCTAGTTTCATGGAAGACTAATAAACCATTGAGGTGCCTCTTCCTATGCATCTCAAATGTGATAACCAGACCGCTTTATTCATAGCTAATAATCCAGCCTTCCATGAAAGGACAAAGCACATTGAAGTAGACTGACATTATACTCGTGATCTAATCCAGAAGGGTCTTATTTTCACCACTCATGTTTGCTTCAGGAGATCAGTTTGCACTTTGCAGATATATTTACCAAAGCTCTTGCAAGAGGCTCTTTCCATCGTTGCTATTCCAAGCTGAGCATGATAGACATATATGCTCCAGCTTGAGGAGTGTTGAAATATTTATATCTCCTTATCTTATTTGTGTAGTTTACTATTTTCTTCTATCTACTTTATGTAATTTTCCCTCAGAGCTTTTCTCCTATATAAGATAGCTCTAGGGCTATAGTGGAATACAATTCATTTTCACACCTTTCCACAATTATCTAACTTACAATCAGCGTGCTCGTGGTTCTAATCTTGTCCAGGGGAATAAGTTAATGAGTTCATTCATTTAGATATTTTTTTAAGAGCTAAAGGGCGGTCATCCTGTGTGGGATGCCATAGCCTATTTATAATCCGACGAACAAAAGTTCAACACCTTAGATATGGATGACCCCCACTATTCACTATCTGTTACCATCGCAAATGCACCCATGCCTCACTCTTCACAACCTATTTATGATCTGACGAACAAAAGTTCAGCATCTTAGATATGGCAAAGATACATGCATCACTTTTGCATTTGTAGTAAATTTTCAACATAATATCTCCCTCCCTTGAAGATGACCAAATTTCTCATTCTAAATGACGTGAAGCGCTTGCTAGTGGATTGCCTGTCTTGCTGCCCTCTAATGGCACGATCTACCCCGACAGTTGTTTCAGCTCTGAAATTCGTTCCAAGAGTCTCCACAACACTTGCATATCGACATTAACGAACATGTGATATTGAACACACTATTGCACGTGCCCCATTTGCACGTGATCAACATGGTAACTGTTTGTTTCCTAATTAACTAGGCGTTCAACTTTGTGTTTTGACTTTCCAAAGCAGTTTGCAGTCCAAGGGCACAAAAGGCTTCATAAGTCAGGGATATGGCAAACTCATCCTCTCCTGCTTACCACCACACAACCTTGTGGTCCTCCAGCATAACCTCATAACGTGACCATTGATGCAGAATCAACGGTCCTCTCATCCGAAAGCAGTGCCACGAACATGTACAATGGGACCTCATCCCAGCTCCTGATCATCACCAACTGCTTTCTCTCGACATTCACACAACTTGGAGAAGGCCTCAGCCATCACCCCCTTCCCAAATCAACTGCCCTACCAGAATCAGATGTCCTCAACATCCCTCAGACCCCCTTCCTTCTCTCCAGGAGAGGCACCACAATCGGCTGTAGGTGCATCAAACCCCTCAAAAACACTGATGGCCTCCTCACCAGCCTGGTTTCGTCTCCCAGCTCAAGGCACTTGCCAGCAGGCAGAGTCTACTGCATAGGTCGTCCCGCATGTTTAGTAGTGCCGCATTGAACTACCATACCCTCTTGATTCATAGCCCTCACTCCTTTTTGGATATGCACACCTCTGATCTAACTAATCAAGTCTCTCAACCGTTCCATAATCAAGTTCCTCTGATATGCATAGTCCTCACTCCTTTTTGGATATGCACACCTCTTCTCCCTTCCCTGAGAACTTTTTTTTACCCCCTTGATCAGTGTTTCAACCCTCATTGGCTATTGACCTGTATATCACATGTTTTGTCTTGTTATTACATTTCGGTTATATAAAAATATTACTACAATTATTGATGATTACTAAAGAAGCACAATTGTTCATATTCTCGGTAACTTAACGACATTGGCACTGTTATAAGTTGTATAAACTTGGTCGAGAATTATTATAGTTATCCTGAAAAAAGCAGATTTATTTCTTCCATTTCTTATAGAAATTTCATAGAAATTAGGGATTGTTCGTGAAACATCTTTTGTAGCTTACACCCCACCAGAATGTGGCAACTGAAAGAATTCAGGAAAGAGTAGGCACGGTTTTGAAGTTACCAGATTTGAATTTTATAAGGCTATATGCCTACTAATAGTTCTCAAATTAGTCAGATGATTTCAAATGTGGAAAGGAAAAAACCCTTGCATCAATGCTGAGTACCGACATTGGTCCCTTTGTTTCTTCCTCCAGGGATCTTTGGACTTTGAGTATATCTGATGTATCGTAATTATTTCTTGTGATGCAAAGAAATTCAACCCTTGGGCTGTCAGAGAGTCTTTCTCGGGTTACTTCCATCTTATAAGGGGTACACATGCATTCCAGCAAGACGCAAGTGACTAATGATGCTGCGTTTTACTTTATTAAGAGTTCTTTTTAGGGGAGGATCACTGATGAATTGTTGCAAACAACTTTTTTGACCTACCCGAGGCATTGACATAGAAGATTGATATACTAATTATTGAGATGAGGATCATAAAACTTTTGATGACTCGTCACTCGATTCGATATAAGCACATTAAAAAAGCAATATTTTCAAGTTCATGAAGATAAATAAGAAACCAATCCAAAAATGATAATGCCCTGGATGATTAATGTCTTGGCCCTTGTTCCCCTCTATGAGACGATGGAGGAAGTTAGTGATACCCAAAGGTGTGCAGGTGAAAGTGATTCAAGGGATGTGTTATCCCTAGTGTACTCAACAACTCGTTTATAGATGTACTTTAAACTTAGTAAAAAAAACTTTAAATGCAGGTGAAGGTGATTCATCTTATATGGTTCTTACGAATGTCTTTTATGATTTCTAGTGTTGGAGTATGTAATAGAGGTACCACCCACTCATGTTTAGTCCCACATTTGCTGTTTGTGGGACTCCAATCTAGTTGTGGGGCTATATAAGGAGCTCCACACCCCCGGTATCCATTTGAGATATTCTAATAGAAGATCCGACCCTTTGAGACCTTCTCTTGTGGTTTCATCCCCCTCCTTAGGGAGTAAGATTCCACGTAAAAGCCAGAGTGTTCAATGTTTCATATTTTTATTTTCTTGTTCTGATTTCTGCTTCCACAATGTTTATTTCAACATGGTATCAAAGCAGTTCGGTTTTGTAGATCATTTCTCTTGAAATTTAGGTTCTGATTTTGTTCTTTAAATATTATTTCCTTCATGATTATGTCCATGTTCAAGATATGGAGTCGGTCAGTCAAAAGCAACTAGGGTTTCATGGAGAAACCCCAGTTCTGATGTTTTGCATCGTTAAATGGTCTGGGTCTCACTGAAACCCTAGCCGATGCATCCTATGGATCATTCACGAGGCCCCAAACTGGTGCACTTCCAGCACATAGAAGAAGAACAAGGGGTGGGGTAGGTACTCAAAAAAGAAGGCCCGCTCACCGCAGGGATGTCACCTCTGATCCCAAAACGATACTCCTAGCACCACACGATCAATTCCAGGTGGCGGTGATCTCTGTTCCCCCACTCCTGACACTGTCGAAAAAAGGAGAGGGCATAGAAGGGCATAAAACCCCATCTCGCAGCTGCGATCCTCCTTCGCACCACCGTCGCCACGATGGAGCAGAGCATGGACGTGATCGTGGGGTGGATCCCCACTGTCTCGAGGTGCGCAGGATTCATGGCAGAGTGCCTCGACGGTGATGAGTTCGCAAAGGACTATGAGGTCTCCCATAGGATCCTTGCCACCACTAACTACATCAGCTACATGGTGCTAAAGTGCAACACTATGCCGTGCTCTGTTCGCGATGCCTCCTACTGCAACTTCCGCCCATGCGATGCTCCTCCAGCAGCTCCTTCGAGAACCAGAGGTGGCAGAGTTGGGTTCTTGGCAACCCTACTCATCTTCTGAAATAAGAAGAGGGGTCGATCCTCTTAATAATAAAAAAGGGGTGGGGGTGTTCTATTGTCAAAGCCCTAAACGAGTTCTTTATTGGAACTCTGCAATGGAATTCTATTGCAGTTAGTTAAAACAACTGCGGCAAATTTTGTTCGCTTGTTACACCAAAAGTTGAAAAAGGGAGAAGAGCCCATCGCGAGAGAAAAATAAGGAGAGAAAGAAGGAAGGAATTCTTTCATTCGAAAAAATTAGCCAAAACAAGGATGGCTACAAAAAAGGGAATTTTTGGTTTGAAAAAGACTATGTACAAAAAATGCCATATGTGAAAAAAACGAAGAAGAGTAAATGAAAAACGGATGGCTACAAAAAAGAGATTTGTGCAAAAAATGGGGAAGCACAATTCTAGCAAGTATGGGAGAATGGGAGAGTAAGAGAGGGCACATTGTTCTTCTTGAGATGTATCTACAAGGCTTCTTCCCGTCCATGACTGACTGACCGGCAGTCCTGACTACTACTGCTATTTGCTGTCTTCATCGAGCATCGATTACTTCGTTGGGGTATCTTTATGCCCAACTACTACTCCGCGCTGAACTTTCTTCTTCTACTGCGATTCTTATCCAGGCACGACATAGGTACGTAATAGTGACCTGGTATCACATGACTACTTCATGCACGTCAGAGTTAGGTCTCGATGACTTGAGCGTCACAGACCTGCCATCAAGCGAGGTCTTCCGCGGCAAGCATATATTTTTCTCAGATGTATCAAGTGAAGATGAATCGTGCAATTTTTCTTTTTTGTTGCAAGCTGCATCTTTCTCAGGTTTAGCTTGAGGGGGAGTGTTGGAGTATGTAATAGAATGGTAATTTGATTCCTCCATGATCCAATTACCCCCCACTCATGCTTAGTCCCGCATTTGCTATTTGTGGGACTCCGATCTGTCTGTGGAACTATATAAGGAGCCCTGCACCCCCTGTATTCATTGAGAAAATTCTAATAGAAGATCCGACCTTTTGAGGTCTTTTCCTGTGGTTTCAACCCTCTACTTAGAGAGTAGGGTTCGGAGTGTTCAGTGGTTCATATTTTTATTTTCTTGATCTGATTCCTGCTTCCACAATTGTAATTTCAACACTAGGAATGTATCTGAGGACCGAGGTATGCGTTGGTTGCAGTTGAGTCCAGGCATTGCATGGGGAGATGTGGAAACTTCTTAAAAATAACGACTAGGATATTTGGAACTTGCATGCTAAAGTACATCTGATTAGCTCAAGTTGGTTATATAGCATATAAAGTTCACTTGATAAGTAGTTTGACATGTATAAGAACATATATGAATGATCATTAACCTCTATTTATCATCAGTTGGCTCTAAAAAGGGTGTATGAAGGCACTTGTTGTGAAGGAAGTTTGCTACAAGTACGAGATTGATTACATGGAGACGACTTCTGCACCAATTGGCTGTTGCAAAGATGAATGCGATGCATGTTGTTCTATCTCTTGTTTTCAAGACCAGGGAATCGAAGATATATCATGGATGTATCAGAAAGTATTGCATCTTGACAAAAGCTTTGTATCGTTTGAAACACTAATCGAGAACTTGGTAGACATGCTTATATAATCATGGCAATGGGGATGTGTGATATCGCCATGGCAATGGCGATCGGCGATCATACTCTTTTCTTAAAAAATGGTTGTAAGGTTACTCCGCTAGGGACATATGGATTATATAATCATCGCATGCAATGATAAAGTTGAAATAATTCGACTAAAAAAGAAATTTTGCTGGTGAATTTAACATGGACCTTGGAAATATAAAATATTTTCCAGGTACTGGCATTGTTAGGTCTGACAAAGGTCTTGTATTTGGTTAGAGAGTTAAAGGGGTAAATTTTGAGATGAATATGGACAAGTTAGACATATTTGATTTCTATATGTTAGTGTTGGCTTCTTGGGTTGTAATGTACACTCCATCAAATCTCTGTTTGTGAGTTTTAACTTGTCTCCACTTCCTTTTCATGGCAACAATGAAGAGAAACCCCTAGCTCCCAGGGAGGTCAAAGAATTCACGTTGTTCCATGATTTTTCCCATCAATGTTGAGTGTTCTCTACTTAGAATTTTCGTATAATGGTTTGCATTTCTTTTATAAAATAATTGTAAGTTGGAAAAGAGAGTTGTGGTCAGTTCTATATTTTTTTGAATGGAAACTGGGTGGCATCCCAAGTTGGGACCCACCACAAAAATGTGTTTGTTTGTGTGTGTGTGTGTGTCTCTCTCTCTCTATATATAAACTTATAGATTATATAGAGTTACCTTTTCCATTATATACATAATGCCCTGCAATGCTCAATTATATTTTCAGAGTAAAAATTTTACCTTCCAAAAATGACATCATCCTTGACGCACCATATAACCCAAATCAGCGCAAAAGGGTACGCTTTATCCTCTTGGCCATATCGACACACCGATCTGATATCCCTCCAGAAGCTCGAGCTATCCCTCTTAGCAAGCCAAGATATGTTCGCCCTGCTCCACACCTGAGTCGAGGTTGGGCAGGAAAAGAACAAATGATCCACCTCTTCCACCGCCGATCCGCATTTGTCACATGCCACATCCTCCAACCCCATCACATGTCTCATGCGCTCCTTGGTGTGGATCCTGCCAAACCTGAGCAACCACAAGAAAATCTTGATTTGGTTCGACGCCTTGCTTCTTCATATCAGCCGCAAGTCCACTCCGACCAACTCTTCCACCTCCCCCCGTCTTCCACAAAGAATGGTTAGCCTTCATTACCGTGAATCTACCGTCCCCCATACGTAATGATCCCTCCCATTTGTCAGGCCCTCACCCTATGCCAATTCCACTTGCTGAGCCAAGAAATCCTCCACCATCTGATTCGACAACTGTGAAGAAAAAACCGAAGACTATACCCCCTGTTCCCATACCTTATGCACCACCTCATCCTTATCCACCGCTAATTGCAGAAGACGTGGATGCCGTTCCCCCACCGCCCCTTCCCCAACCAGTCATCATGCCAAAATTGAAAAATCGCTCCATTCCCAAGCACGGGTCTCAAACTTACTGGCCAGCTCTTTAATCACCTGTGTAATGCCCTTTTACAAAGACGATGGTAGCTGTCCCGTGATGACCTCCAACGACATAGATGTCACATAGTTTTCCTCATCATCTTCAAAACCAAATCCTCTTACTTCCCCCATAAGTGCACCACCCATTTTGCCGTGAATGCTTTGTTCATTTCTCCCACCCATAGCACACCCAGCCCACTCTTTTTCTTCGGCTTTGTCAGCCTATCTAATACAGCAAATGAACCCCCTGTCCTAAACTGCCTCCCATCCAACCTGAAAAATCTGCACATCGACGCTTCAATTCTTGTGCGCACCCCCGCAGGCAACGATCTCGTAGATCGAAGAGATTTGAGGATTTGTTAATTCCTCCTCGGGCCAATGCATGATCAGTGGACACAAGTAGATATGCATCGGAAAACTTTACTAAATGCTTTGTTTAGATGACGAAACACGAGTTTGGATGAGATGAAGACATGATAAGTGGGATTTCTGCACAAGTTATTTAGGTGGGTGCCATAGAGTTGGAGGTTCAAAATTGATGAACTACATGGAGAAGCACATTGTACCTGTTCTTTCATTGAACATCCATTTTTGCTTAGTTTATTTTGGAGAAGTATTTTACTATCTACAGTGGGTGTGCTCAATCAGCCTTTTCTAGATCACTTGGCGCTTTTGTGGAAGTTGAGGGAAGCTTCCTTTTGAATTTTGGAATTTATCACAGTTTGTGAGGTTATGGCTCATGGACCTGGAAGACTTGTTAGCAGCAAAATGAAATTTTTGCTCGTCATATGGTATGATTTTGAGTTTTTTAAAAAAAGGATTCAAGAACATGAATAATTTAAGTTGCCTTGAAGTTCAGAAAATAACATTGCAGGGATGCCTTAATGGGATTTTAATTGGCGCAAGGTTAGTGTTTCCAGAAAGTCATCTTTTGATGAAGTAGATAATATTTGAAGTAGAAAATTTGTGAACTAGACGACTGAACAACTGAAATATTGTGACAGCATGTCAGCACATGTCAGCAAGTTGTGGTTCTTATTATTTATTTGGAAGCCAATGAACGTAGACAGTTTCATGCTGTTGAGTTAGGATGAGACATACCCTGCTTGAGGCAATAGATTGGCTTTTCATGGAAAAGCATTTTGGAAATGTCTATAGGAAGAGATGGCTTGTCTGTGGGACCAGGTTCATAAGCGGTGCTTATTGTTTATCTTAATCTGCTCGACTCCTTTGTGCTATCTCAGAGGAGGTGAAAACCAGTTTATTATCTGATTTACTAAAAATGAATTTCGGAATGTTGTAATGTTAGATTTGGTGGCAGGGATCCATGTTTTTCTGGGTGGTTCAGGTTTTTAGAGAATTGACAATTTCTATTTTTTTTGTCAAAAACAAATCTCAACTGGAGTTTATAACTATGCACTTGCCCACGGATTTCTCCGTACTGACTTCATTGTGGCAAGTGCATTTGTTAACGGATGTAGTGATGTTTTTTGCTGGCATTATCTATGCATGTCGAAGTACATTATGGGCAGTAGAGATGACAATTTCACTATCACGTTAGAGGTTCTCACTCAGGATCTGCTAGATGTAGGCCAACAGTTCCGGAAAGGTGTTTCCAGACCTGTGGAAATCTTGGATGAATTGCTATGTAATCACCATATTGTTTTCCTTTGGGGGGGGGGTGTGCAAGGCAGTAATCTGGAACTGCCTTTTGTTACATTAGGGATGAATTGCTCTGTATAATCCTTGAAGAACTTCAGTCTGTTGGTGTACATGAGTGTTGTATGTTGCGATTTTGCTGTGCAGAAATTGATGCAATCTTTGTACCCTCATTAATCTGCTCTGATTTCTCCTCGTTTCTATGTACTATTGACTTAATTTATTTCGTATGACACAGTGCTGTCAGTTGCGATGCATTTAGTTTTCAACTTCTTTTACATTCTCTTTCAGGCAACAACAAAGTGATGAAACGCCTATGGTGTGGGAAATGCTGTTGTATCTTTATGTGCTCTATTCACCTGATTGGCATTATAGGGGTACAATGCCGACCTTCCTGTTTCTGTATGGGGCCGTATTTGCCATTGTCCATTCACAAGTACGATTCGGAATAGTTTTCAAGGTGCACTATGTGGCTCTTTGCCTTCTCTGTATTCCTCGGATGTACAAGTACTACATCTACACGAAGGAGGTGGCTGCAAGACGTCTGGCCCAAATTTACTTGGCAACCGTACTAGTTGGGGCTTTATGCTGGTTGTTCGACAAAGTCTTGTGCAAGCAAATTACCAACTGGTATGTCAACCCCCAAGGTCATGCCTGGTGGCACGTCCTGATGGGATTCAATTCCTATTATGCAAATGCATTCTTGATGTTCTGTCGGGCGCAGCAGCTGGGATGGCAGCCACAAGTCAAGTACTTTTTTGGATACTTCCCTTACGTCAAAATCAGCAAACCCAAGGAGCTGTAACCCGACAGGTATCTTCTTAATTATGCGAGAAGTGTATGCTCTCTTTTTTGGGATGTGGTGTCTGGAAGCAGACATGAGTTTTGTAAATTGGGCTAAACGATTGAATACAGGATAGTGACTGATTTCATTAATTTTTGATGCATTGCCTTGTACAACCTGATGTTTTAATTTGTGTGAACGTTAGCTTATCTTATCCTCTACGTGTTAGAAATTCATCGAGGCAAGACGCATCTGACGACAAGGCTTGTGTGATGTCTTGCATGAATATTTTTTCCTGTCACCTTGGATACTGTATTTTAACTGCTAGAGGTTTTCACATCATTTTCGCACATTGGGTGAACTTTTGTAGTTTTGCTGCTTGCTTTCTATTATTCATACTGTGTCAGTCATCTCTTTTAGTGTAATTTTCTTTTTGTTTGCATATTTTGTTAATTTGTCACGGAACTCTGCCCTGCTG
Source organism: Ottelia alismoides (assembly GCA_037367405.1). Classification (NCBI taxonomy): domain Eukaryota; kingdom Viridiplantae; phylum Streptophyta; class Magnoliopsida; order Alismatales; family Hydrocharitaceae; genus Ottelia; species Ottelia alismoides. The sequence goes on from JAZKJV010001145.1 coordinate 896,184, forward strand.
TTATATGTGCAAAGGTTCATTAACATACATTTTTGTAAGATTCTTAGAATTGACTGAATCAATTGATTGTTGTCTAGAATCTGGTGACAATTCAAGTTTTCAAGTGTAATAATTGGAGTGGAGTGATCACCGCCTGTCGAGGTCATCGAACCACATTTTAAATGCGGTAATATAATCTGCTGCCTCTACGGTACATTGAGATGATGCTGATTGAATATCAGCATGTATGCTAGAAATGTGGCGTCGTTGAAAGTCCTTTTAGTAGGGTAGTCTGCTAATATTTCATCTCATGTTGGCACTTGCGTATAAGGGATTATCTACTCTTGTCGACCGATGTTAAATACTCAAGGTAAAAGCTGAATGTTGTGAATGGGGGTGATGGGAATCTCAGTTGTAAAAGATGACGACTAGTTTGTCTAACTAGTTGAGTCGGGGTAACTGACTCGACTAGATCTAGTCGTCCATTGGTTGGTCAATCCAATTAATCGGACCGACTTCTACATAGGTTTTTTTATTTTTGTTTAAATTTTGTTTTTTTAAAGCAAACTTATTCTAATATGATTAATGTTATATTTAAAGTCAATTACTTCTTTCATTTCATTATGATAGTTAGTGACCTTGCCAATTGGGTACTAACTGTCGATTTCTACCTTTGTTATACGTTATCGGAGGGTTCGTGTGGGCCCCATTGAAGAATGGTGTTTCATTAGCTCTACTTATTGGTCCATAATTTTTTTTTAAAAAATACTCAATGTAACTGGGATGCAAATGGAATTTTACACGTGGACCGTTAATTTTTTTCCAATTTCACAAGACCCTGTATAATCTTTTGCAGTTACACCACGGTCCTTGACTCTATCTCATAAATGTGTCCCTATCCATGGCCGTGGGATAAAAGAAATCAACATTATAGGGGTCATGGTGTAATTTACAATGGTCTTGGTGTACTTACACAAGAGTAAGAATCATAAATATATTTAAACATTATTTGAGGGGTCATGATGTAAAAACCCTCAAACACGTTTGATAGAGGGATAAAGGGATATTATCTCTAATTTCTTTTCGTTTAGATGGACATGTTTATCAAACATCAGTTCGTCAGTGGTATCGAAAGCAGATGCACGTTATCCAGTGGCTCTGCCAAATGGGACGATACGAGTTAATGTTTAAAATTAGAAATTCACAAAGAGTAAAACTGTATCCTCTGCATACATCTCGAGTAGGGTGCACACGACAAAATTCGTATTCCGATACAATACGATGTTATGGGACTGATTTTATCATTTTAAGGGATTGGATTGGAATTTTTAAAATCAGTTAAAGTATGGATTGGATCGGATTATTATCAAAATTTGATCCGATCCGTTAATCTATTAACATATATTTGTATACTTATATATATATATATATATATATATATATATATATAAATATAATGGCTCAATAGGTTTGCTCCCTTGAAGCAGCCAACATGGTTGTCCCCACCGTTTTTTGATGTTTTTTTCATTTTTTTGGAAAATATCACATGAATACTCATCTATATATTCCTCCTATATGTCATCTGAATTTCGTCAGAAATAGAGACTCCCGCCTTCCATCTAGAACATGTTGATTACAACAACGTTTAGACCGTTAAAGTTACCACTCTAGATTGAGAGCATAGGAGTCTCTGTTTTTGACGAAGTTTCAATGACATATTGGAGATATATATAGATGAATATACATGATTTTTTTTGTAAAAAATAAAAACATTTATGAAAAAAGGGGCGGGATCAGCCAACATGATTGCCCCAAGGTTGCAGTCCCATTTTTTCCAAATATAATACATACATAATATATATTTTTCACTCATCCTCAATTTCCCATAAAGCTGTAATCGCAATGTCATTCATCGAGGTTGGATACAACTCTTCTTATTACCTCTATTTCTTCCACTTGAAAATCAAATGTAAATCTAAAAATAATAAAATATGATTATAACTTGTAATATCCCATTACTTGATTTTTTTCTTTTTAAATTGATATACGAATTCGATTCATATTTTTAGAAAAATTTATATATTTTGACTATAGGTACTAATCTCACAAATAAATTCTATTTCAAGTCTATATTAAATGAGAGGCATGAGGCCTACTTGATGTGCTATATTTAAAGTGGTTTTGTCTTGGATACTCAATGGAATATGAACGTTTCATGATTCTTGTATCTTAATGATATGTTATAGTTCCTTGAAGGGCGTTCTTGGGTACGGTTTGATTTTAATGGTTTGATTTAACATAACTTATCATTCTGACTTCATCATATATTTCATCAATATCCATCCAAAGAGATCGTATTTTTTATTATCAAACATTTTTTTACATTTATATTTGGTAACTTGCATTGCTCTTATTTGAAATATATGTTTGAAATCATTTAAAAAAAATACTAATGCACCATCAATAATAAGAAACTTAGACAAAAATTCAATATTTTCCTTTAGTTTGATCGTGTAATCTTCAAATTTTTTATTGGATTAATGGAGTCCTTCAATTTTAATTTGATTGTGCACTCTTGATATATTCTTTTCATCATATCTATTCATATTAACAATTTTGGAGCCATAATTCAAATGTCGAAGGTTAGTTTGCTATATAATACACGCACTATAGGACAGACTACCCAGAAAAAAATGCAGGTATAAAAAGTTAGATCCAATCACTAATCCAATAGATTGGATTGGTTTGGATTCAAATATTTGATGAATTGAATTGTATGAGAAAAATTTAAAATCCTTTAAGGTTGAATCAGACATCACTGTCACGACCCCGATTCCGAGTCGTTAGATCCTTCCATATCTGGATCTGGTTACTCAGCAATAATTTATTCAGCAATCACAACTAACATTCAGAAACAGCCTGCAAATAAAAATACTAAGAAGAAAGTATTCTAACTCTTTTATATTCACAAAATAAAGTTCACATGATACATTATCCCACTATGACCATTTACATGTACACCAGCTTGAAAGGAAAATACACAAAAAGATTACTAACTACCTTATAGAGAAAAGCTACTGTGGTCGGTTGGATGACTATGTTAGCTGACTAGATTATTAAAGTCCTTATGATGAATCACCGACACCTGTTGAGTTTTCCATAAATAATAGGATAACAATTAGCGAGTGCTAAGTAACGAAGAAGAGAAAAGTAAACAAATTATGTAGTTTTGCAAAACTTGTTGTCATTAAAAGTTACACTCCTCATTAATTTAAGTCTCATTCCTTTCTATTCTACATCAGGGATTAGTCCAGGGGAATCCCACCATTCTTGGACTCCGAAGCTGTGGATACTTTAGGATTGGAGATTTCGTTGATCTGGTGAGTTTATGCTACCGCACGTCACCTCAACCAATCCTCCAATACTGCCCTGACAATTTTCCTTTTCTTTATTAATCAGGGTCTCAAACCTTCATACTGGCAAACAAAGGAGCACACCGTCCTCGAGGATCTGGTTGCTTAAAACCTAAAGCTAACCGTTATTAAATACATATTATCGTGACCTAGCCACTATTGAACCACCTGTGCCTCCACATGGCACGACCACATCTTCCGTTGTTCAATCCGAATATACTGGCTCCTGTACCACGCATTTCAAGTCATTCATTTCGTGCGCACTTATCATAATAGGGCAACCGTGTACCACCTAGGTAGGGCAAAATCAATATGGGTTCCTTCCGATAAATCTACAGGTTGCATGCCCGACTTAGTTCTACTCACAATCATTCTTAACGTAAGACACAATCCTTTTTCAAGATCCAACTCAAAATACATCAATTCCCATGATGTAATTCTTTCGTTAAGCTTTATATTTGCATAAACATAATATTGAGTATAAACTTAAGCATAAACTAATTTATATATTTATAAAGTCATATTTATGCTCATTTTAATTCCAAACCCTAACTTCCCGAGTCATTGCATCCATTCAATGCTTAGACCTTATTTTAGTTGAAATCACAAAGCAACTTTCCATACTTTCTCAAAAAATAGCCAAAGTAGGGTTCTTCATAATGAAGAACATAAAGTCAAGAATCTCAACGATCTCATATGAAAACTCAACAGCCAAAGGAAGGATTTCGTTACCTAATCATGCTCTCTCTCGCGTATATAGTTCTCTATCTTGATTCTTTTTTAAAAAGAAAGATTTATAGCTCCTGAAATGATCGAATTTCATTTTAGTTTCAAAAACACTAAGAACGTGCCAAGAACACGAATAACGAATGACGAACATGAAGAACATATTTTTCTTAAAATTTTGGTAGAACTTCTCCTTATATAGGGTGATATTTCTAAGAAAATTTCAGCAGAGTTTCTCCTTATATTGAGACATATTTCTATAAAAATTTCGACAGAGTTTTCCCTTATATCGGGATATATTTTAAAAGAAAAAACGGAAAGAGTTTCCTCATAAAATCATCGAGAGGAAAATAATAACGAAAATGAAAGAATATGCTCAAACATCAAGAGATGAAGAATCGTAGACACCACGCGTCTTATGTGAGTGAATGCGTGACGAATTACATGGTTCACTGGCGTGCATAGCCGCCCGCACCTAATTAGGATATTACACATATTTGCCCATCAAAATAACTATAAAAGAAGAATTGAAAGAATAGAAACATAAGTGATGGAGAATCGGTAGACA